>CDEZ01019276.1:0-13746 GCA_000826365.1 Acanthamoeba royreba | reverse complement strand
AGCATGCTCATCAACGCTATTCATCAGGCCGGAGTGGAATATCTTCAGTCTTGCGTCGATGGCAGTTGGCGCCATTCCTTGCGTCGGACACAGTTACAACACGTACACGTATCTCTCTTTTTTGAGCGTTACTAAGTGATGCTAACAAGATCCACTGTTGTGTACAGGCCGGAGCTGTTGCGCATATTGAAACGCACAGAAACGCCATTTCTGCTGTTGGAAAAGCACAGTCAGTACAAGAAGATCAAATCGGAGCTAAAGGAATTATCGTTCCTCAAGCTCATAATCGTGAAGGAGGGCAATGCTCCTCCTCATGACTCCGTGCTTACGTGGCGCATATTCAATCGTAAGGGCGAGCTTCGCAAGGGCTGTCGAAATAAGGATATCGAGCAGCTCGACACTGAACTGGAGAACCGCATCAAAGGTGCGTAACTGTTTCACCATACGTACCTTTAGCATAACTCACGGCAATGATGATAACGTTCACCCAGCAATAACACCGAACGACACGGCCTGTATCGTTTACACTCCTGGCACAGAGACAGAAGGAGCAGATGCGCCACGAGGCAAAGGCGTAGTCCTCTCCCACCGGAGTATACTCTGGACAGCCAAAATGGCACGTCGTCATTTGAGCATGAAGTGTGTCTAACAGGAATGGCTTTTAACCATGTTTGGCATCCTACAGCTGGCAGAATCGCTCAATGTGACGGGCGAGGATTGTTATGTATCATTCCTGTCGATGGCACAAATAAGCGAGCAGTTGCTGGCGGTCTACGTGCCCATACTCACCGGAATGTCTGTATTTTACGTACCCGATGCTTCCACACTGCACGCATCTATCCGAGAAGTGCAGCCGACACTTATCGCCGCTCCTCCCGACTTTTGGCTTGCTTCATACCATGTAACCTCCTCTCCTCTCGAGTTGAAAGCGTCCTTGATAGCAACTTGCAACAACTTATATTTCAAATCATCCACAGGCGCTGAAGGATTGCTTACCGGCTACCGTAATTGCGGAAATGCCAGAACGAATTCTCGATCAAGTGCGCAAATCCGTTGCTTGCGGTCGAGCTCGGTATGCCCTTGTTGGTGGCAACTCACAACCTGGTATGTTTCTGGAACTTGGTATACAGTTGATGATAGCTTAGTTTGATATTTGTATTGCACTGTGTTTAGTTCCGAAGGCCGTATTCCAGTTCTTTTCCACTCTTGGAGTGGATCTTGTCCACTGTTACGGTCAGGCCGAAACATGCGGACTTATAACATGGACACTGAACTCAACAAAAGTAAATACACAAGTCTCGGCAGAGACAGGTGACAGCCCATGGGGGCTTGCCTCGGTTGGTACTGCCCTTCCTGGGTGTGAAATGAAGCTGGCCGACAATGGGGAGATACTGGTCAAGGGTCCTCATCTCTTCACGGGCTACTTCAGCGTACGTTCCCTTTCCGTTCACTCATCATTGCTTGAAAGTTACAGCGTCGATTTGATTCAGGACGAATCCCTTACGTCTCAAGCAATGAGCAATGGTTGGTTCCACACGGGAGATATAGGCAGGCTTGATGAAAGAGGGTACAATCTGGCTTGATCAGTTTTTTTTGAAGCAGAAGTAGTTGACACTGTGCTTGAGCAGGCAGCTGACGTGGATCGGCCGCCGAGCTGATTCTATACAGTTGACTGATGGTCGTGTTATCAATCCAGTCTCTTTAGAAACTGCTCTCCGTTGTATTCCATTGATGCGGTACCTTCCACATGTGATCGGCACAGTATGTCCAGCTTGATCTCTGATTACGTACGTGTCGCTCGCTATGCAACAACAGAAATTCGATTGTGGTGGGGAAGGGACGCGAGTTCCTAGCAGCTCTGCTGATCGTTGATGTATCCCTCGTGAAGCGAGCGGCCAAGAAGCGGAATTGTCCGCCAAAGAAGTAAGAAAACTGTCACTCCAATGGCTTTGATCGGGCCTATCTCACCACATTCTTGTCCAGGTTATTCAGCAATCCAGAGTTTCAAGCACAGATGAAAGCCATCACAGATCATATCAATACAGTTGAAGCGGTGGGCCTGAAGAAGTGGTCCATCGTTCCTCGATCTCTCACTGTAAAGCGCAAGTGCGGACCTCCTTCTCTTCTACTTCTACCATTGTTAAGTACTAATGCTGCTGATGCACATGTGCCGTTACTCCTCTGCAGTGAACTTACACCAACGATGTCTCTTCGCCGTGACGCCGTTATTACCCACTTTGAGAGGGAAATAGAGGTGATCACCACTGCTCCATTGCCCGTTTCTCCCTCGTGCTTAACCACTCCCTTGTGTCTCTCAGTCGTTCTATGAGAATGACACGCAGAAGGATGATCGAAAGGAGGAGGACGAAGCTGAGGCGGGTCGGAAAAACAAGCTTACCGACGGCACCTTCTATAAGAAGCTTCCAGACGGCTCCTTCGAGAAGACCGATCTCAATCAGAGTACAGTGGAAGGTAGGCGCCGAGCGCTTCATACTCATGACTATGATAACATCATCGCCCATTCTCACGCACTGTTTTCACGCACAGACATGGAGAGGCAGCTCATGACGGCCATGAAGGAGATCAGAGAACTGGCGAAGAAGATCAAGGTATATTGAGTTCCCTCTTGGTATGTTCTGTAGCTTGAGTTCTGATGTATAATGTCTATGCGTGCACAGACGTTACAAGAACAGCAGGGAGAAGATGAAAGCATGATCAAGGCCAAGGAAGCAGCGGCTAGGAAACTCGATCTCGAGTTTCAGGCTCTCGCTGGTGCTTCCTTCTCTTCGTCGCCGTCGAACGCAGCAGGTCGGCCAGCCGGCAGTAAGCCTGGCAAGCCTCGCTCTCGCACCGGCGGCGAGAATGGTGACAACGAAGGGTCAGCAACCACCGCAGAGAATGAGAGTGAAGATAAGGAACGGAAGAGGAGCAAGCGGTTCGAACGGCGATCATCACCCAATTTCGCCGGAGGTAAAGATAAGAAGGATGCCATTCTTGTCTCCAAGGAGGATAAGGAGAGCAAGGAGCCCAGGGAGGAAGGGGCTGTGCTGCTGGCCAGCAAGAAGGAGGGTGGCGCCAAGGAGAAGGACGAGACCAAGAAGAAGGAGAAGGAGGAGCCGCCCAACACCAACCTGCTGTCGAGCTTACTCAAGCCCGGCAAGAAACGTGATCGGAGTGTCAGACAAAAACGAACAGACCGCGACCAAGTAGCCCGAGGAGGAGGAGGAGCTGACTGACCCGAGCCTCCCTTTCGTGTTCTTTGCAACCCTAGAGCTTCAGGTGTACATGTCGTGGTGCTTGTTTGTGAACACACACATCATCCCTCTCGCTTCACAGGAGCAACGAACAACGCAACAATGCGCATTGTTGGCGTCTTCAACAGAGAGAACGAAAATACACTCCTATTTATTTAACTCTTCTTGTGTGTACGGGGGATGTGAGACTTCCTCAGTCGAGCTTGATGTGCATGAGGACCTACCTGCTTGAGAGAACTCTCGAGTTTCCGCCGAAAGCGTTAGGCAATTCCGCGTCTTCGATTTACTTTCATCGAACTCAAGTAAGAAACAGAGAAGGGACCATACACAAGAAGAAGAAGAAGAAGAAGAAGAGCAAGGGTTGTCTCCTCATGTATATTTGATTCCATTTCTCTGCGATTATTGCACTTATTCATCTGCCTTGGCCTCCTCTTCTCTTGCTGTGGCAGGATGAAGAAGAAGGAGAAGGAGAACTCCTACTGTTTCCGCTCCATCGCCGTTAGATCCGTTCGGCCGAACGGAAACAGCCGATCTCCAATCGCTGGTGATCGCTGGCGCTTCTTTCGGCCGAACGGAGCACACAGACACACACGGCCCCGACAATGAGAGTTCCATACATCGAACCCGCCTACTCATCAGATTCTTCTTTTCGCTTTGTACCTCACTCCAGCTCACCCTCACTCATACCCTCCACACCACACACCAATGGCCGACAACGAACAGCAGCAGCAGCAGCAACCCAACGAAGCGGGGGAAGCCCAGCCTCAGGAGCCGAGGGTCGTGCAGCCCGAGCAGCAAGCACAGCCTGAACAGCAACAACAACAACCTGAGCAAGTACAGCAGCCTCCGCCTCCAGAGCCTCATCCTCAGCCCCAAGGAGAACATGCGCTTCCGCCGAAAGGAGACGAAGCGGAGGCAGGAGGAGCTCCGCGTGCGGAGAGTCGTGCCATCTCCAGTGGTAGCCCTTCCTCTTCGTCATCGTCATCGTCGTCGTTGCCGTCACCTCTGGGCAGGTCTCCGTTCAGGCCAAAGGCCCGGTTCGTTGGGGACATGAGCACCAGCTTGATGAGAAGAGGCAGTGCGTTCAAGGGGATGAGCAGGCAGATGATGTTCTCCAAGTTCGCGGCCATCTACCAGTTCATGGAAAGGCACAAGAGGACATTCAAGCTCAAGGCTCCTCTGCCTCGCATCGTCGTGGTTGGAGAACAGAGTGCAGGTACATGCGGAGGAAGGTGACGATGATCAAGATACATATAGGAGTTAGGAAACTAAGAGGTGTGTCAGTTCAGGAAACTAACTCAGGATTGTGTGTGTTGATGACTGGACAGGCAAGTCAACTATCGTCCAAAGATGGGTCAAGTTCCCGTGCAACATCATCAAGGGAGGTGTCGTGGCCACGAAGCGTCCTCTGATCGTGACACTGATCTACGACCCCCTGCGTGCGAGTCCCCTGTGCAAGGTCGACAATCAAGAGATTCCCGAGGACCAAGTGCATGTCCGCATCACTCAGCTCAACAACGACTTCAGCGTCGAGCCGGTGAAGCTCGAAGTCTACTCCAACCAGGTGCACAACCTGATCTTCGTCGACCTTCCAGGGATGCTTCTTCATGAGACCGCAGAGGTCAAGCTGCAGGATCTTGAGAAGATCAAGACCATCATCAACGACCAGGTCAATCAGCCAAACACTCGGCTTGTTGTCGTCGTGGATGGGCTGAAGGAGCCCGGGAGAGATGCCATGATCCAGCATCTGAATGCCATCAAGCCCGGATGGTCGAAGGATGCCATCGTGATCATCAACAAGTGTGATCAGAACGACGTACGCATCCTTTCCCCAGTTGATAAATATGATGGTGATGAAGATGGTGATGAAGACGGTGATTGACGATGATGATGATGATGATGATGATGATGATGATGATGATGATGATGATGATGTGCATGATTATACTGACCCAGGAGTGAATGTAACAGGCATTCTGCTCCGGTGTAGCCTTTACGAGGCTTCTGAACAGTTTGAAGGCCAACCTTCGTCAAAGCCATGTGTTCTTCATGGCCTCTGAGATCCAGCATGATGGGGACACTTTCGAAGAGCGCAAGGCGCACATCAACGGGAGTGCCAAGCACGAGGCCAAGGTGATCGACAGCTGGAAGGAGAAGATTCAAGCGCGGTATCACGCCAACCGCGAGCAGGGAGAGCCCGACTGGCATGAATGGGAACGAGTCATGGGGTTCGATCGGGCGTGCCAGGTCATCTATGAGTTCCTGTGGAAGGACATTCAGGACTTCCTGCCGAACGCTTTGCGTCATCTCAACAGCCGTCGTATCGAACTTGATCGAGAATTGCGCGAGTTGAAGAGATTGAAGGAACTGAGGAAGCCAGAGAGGCAGAGGAACATCCTTGAGAACCTCATCCAGGCCATCTCGCAGCAGGTGGTCGAGTACACCGACATGTTTGCAAAGGACGACTTCAACGACGCAAAGACGACGCTGAGGCAGGAGGTCGAGGGGACGATAGCAATGGACAATCCGCTGAAGAGCATCAAGCTTCTTCCTCATGCCCGAGAGGACGCATTCTTCCATGATCTACAGGGTCTCGCGGAGGAGCTGGACAGCGAGAAGAATGAGCTCGGGTCGTCGATCCATGCCAGGGAGCCCCTGTTCGGACCTCGTCAGTTTCTCAGGGCGTTCAACCTTCTCACCATCGCCATCAGCGACGGCGTGCGAAGAATGTGCCTCTCGCCCAACAACATCCTCAACGCCATCGGCTACAACAGCAACAACTTCATCGGGCCCAAGTGGGAGAATGCCTGCATTGGCGTCCTCAAGGAGTGCGCGCAGAAGGTCGTGCATCCTGCCGTCACGTGTGGCATCAAGCTGCAGGCATTCAACATGCTGAGCTATCTCGGAGTTGCCTGGAATGATGTGCGCATGAACCACGAGAACGGCGAAGAGTTCGCTCAGGTGGGCTTCCCGTTCTATGAGTTGCTGGAGACGGCCTTCTCTCGGTTTCTGGAGGAGCTGTCGGTCTCCACAGCATCCACGTGCTACAGCATGCTGCGGCCCCATTACGAATGCGTCCTCTCCACCCTACATTCTCAGATCGAAGGCCTCATCAGGGCGCACCAGAACGACCACGATCAGGCAGGAGGCAAGGAGCGGGAGGAGGGAGGCCTGGTGGAAAGCCTCACCAAGCTGGCCGAGAAGTTTGTGTGGTTACAAGGCTTCCAGGGCACGCTGATGGCCGTATTCCAAGAGGTATCTAAACATCTGGCCGATGAGCTCAGAGATCAGGTCAAGGTGACGCAAGAGAAGAAGAACGAGTTCATGGACAGCAAGCGTACGTCCTCCGTGATACCTGAGGAACTGGAGACCATCATCGGCGCGATCGTCACCTATCTTCACATGGTCATCAATCTTGACTTCATCGAACTCGAGTTCCAATTCAACCGCTACTTCCTGAGCGAGTTTCGCAGCAACCTTGAGCGCGCACTGAGGCGCACCCTTAACGATCACATGTGCCTTGAGCTCGCCTTCGAAGGCAACACCGAGATGCTCTCCGACGCCATCGTGGCGGCGAAGACTGAACGCAAGGAGATCAAGGAGATCATGCAGGAACTCAACAAGATCACCTTCAACAAGGACCAGGGATCTTCGCGCAAGGGCAAGGCTGTGAGGTATTCATCCTTCCCTTACATCTTTGGTTCTCCCTCACTCTTCCAACTGATCCGTTCGTGCCTTCGCTACGTGTAGTGGCACCAGCTCTGGTGATGAGGAAGAAGAAGAAGAGGAAGAAGCCAACATAGATGAAGGTCTTGTGTCCTGAGCCTCTCTGAGCGGCTCGTGTTTCAGCACTTTCCCAGTGAATCCGCCTGGCCTACAGCACTAGTTGAACACTTACCCCATGCTGTAAATGATGTGTGTGTACATTCACGACTGGCTAACAAGACACCTTTGATCCTTGCAGGAGTGTTCATTCCTCATCTATTAGAGATCCTCGCCTAGGTAGGGGCTGTGGCACGGCCTCACGGTTCATCACTCCTATCTGAGACAAAGGTGGAGCAGGCGTGCCGCGCAGCTTACACGATCATGTCCTCACGTAGAGAATGGTCAACTACACCGACTATCAGCAGATAGATGCTCTACCAGTGCCAGAGCAGCACCACGAGAACAGGGAGCCCATCATCGTAGAAACTTCTTTCGTTTGTGTCGTCTCATGTAAGAATGTGATGAATAGGAGTTAAACTAGGCAAAACATCGGCAAGTCAACGGAGGAACAAGAAGACATAGAGGAGGCAGAGTAGGCCGAACACGTTGACGACAAGCCAGATGTCGAAGACGAGCATGGTCTTGTTGAAGAAGTTGAACGAGTAGTGGTTCTTAAGCCAGGTCTTCTCGATGTTCTTGATGGCCTGCTCCCTCGCCTCGGGCTCCTCCACACGGTAAATATGAGCGCTCCATGGCGCGCTGACAATGGTCCACCACCTGGTCATCATATGTTCGTCATCAGCGAAGGGTGTATCATCATTGTAGTCCCGCGCTGGTATGCATGTAGCGAGAGGATACGTACTTGAAGGGGTTACGGAAGAACCAACGAACAAGGTCGGGCTTCGCTCCGAAGTAGGAGGCAATCTCATCAGAGTACTCCCAGTGATTGACCAGCTGCGGCAAGTGATGATCATCTGCGGGGAACACGCGCTTGTGCCTCTCCTTGTCCATCTCCATCTGCACTCACAGTCATCGGTCAGTTCTGGTGTTGAGAGTGGATCGTGCACACTTGTCCAAGTACGAAAGAAGGAGGTGTGCGTGCCTGCTTCAGCATCTGATCCGTGGAGGGTAGGAAGACCTGACCCTTGTAAACCTTGACTGCCCATCTTGCTTGCAGCTCCGCCAATGCTGGGATCGAGCCTGAGTTGGTGGAAGGAATGGAGTCAATCAACACTGGTCACGGAATGTCTGGAGCTTTTAAGTCCGATATACCGATCATCGGGCGGGCACTGCCAATGTAGCAGAGAGTGGGATCGATCGGGTCGAAGACGAGCTTGTACGCGTTGTATCTGAAGTTCTGAGTCGGCAGAAGGAACGGCAAGTTGGACAGGTAGCCCGTGGCAAAGATGATGAGGTCAACGTCCTCGTGCTTGGGCTCATCCGTGAACCACACGCGCTTTCCCTCGATCTTGGCGATGCCGCGTCGCGGCACGACCTTACCAAGGGCGGTCTTATCGACAATGTCGCGGCTCTTGTTGAGGAAGCCGTGGAAGTAGGCGCATGAAGGCTGCCATTCCTTGATGCCGCTGCCACCTTTGCCCCACATCATTTCGATGATCGTGTATCTTCCTGCAGACGTGTAAGAATGTTGCAGTATGAAGGCGTGAACAGTGGGGCGCAATGCATACCAATCCACACGAGCCAGCTCTGGTAGTCAGAGAAACCCAACAACCGCTGATGTTTGGTGAACACCATATCGGCAGGCTGATTGGCACCAACTGTGCGGTCCTGGAACCAAGTGCCCGATCTACATTGATCGGGCGGCATTCGTCAGTAACTAACTTGAGTTCACTTGCTCATGAGAGTCGATCAATACACACCTGATGGCAAGTATCGTACGAGCAGCCTTCTCGCATACCTCGGAGGCTACGTCGCTTGCGCTCTCTCCACCGCCCACAATGAGAACGGTCTTGCCCTTCATTGCTTTTGTAGGATGCTTGTAGGAGTGGCTGTGCATCATCTCGCCTGCATTGCGAAGAGGAGCCATCAGCATCAAACCAACGCGTTTGGGGCCGTAGTGAGTGTACCAGTGAATTTGGTGAAGGGCTCCTCTTTGTGCGTCTCGCGAGGCACCTGATGCTGGCCCGAACAGCAGACAAGGATGTCAAAGTAATGCACCTCACGTTGTTCCCTGCTCTTCTGCTGATGATCCTGACCGTCGTGGCTGGGCATCACCACGACTTTCCACTGTTTGCCGTCCTTGGTCTTGCGTGCCTTGTGCACCTTACGCTCCATCTGGATGTACGGATAAAGCTTGAAGTGCTTGGCATAGTCCTGCACATCATGAGTATATGAGTGATTGCATGCTTCATCATGTACATCGCTTTTTATCTGAGAATTGTTACACCTATCATCATCCATGCAATACACATCGTGTACATCGTCACAACATCATTATTGCATCATCCTCATCATCCTTATCCGCGTCATGTACATCATCGTGCACATTGTGACACACATCGGCATTTCAATGTCCATCATGCTCATCATCATCATGGACATCATGCACATCATCATCATCATGTACATCACCATCATCATCATCATGAATGGGAATCAGATGCACACCTGGAGGAAGACGAGGACTTCCCAGTGAGTGGGGAAGTGCCCGAGCTCCTCGGGCATCGGGAAGTCACTCGCATGCAGATAAGACTTTGACGCCGTCGTCCTTGTGTCGCGGAAGCAGCCGCCTATCGTTTCAATATTTTCTTTTTTCAGAATTTTTATATATATATATTTTTGTAAAATAAAACAGTAAATATTTTAAAATAAGTTACAAAGTCAAATTAATAACTGTTTAATCTCCTAGATGAGAGATTAAGGATGAATAGAGATCTGTCACTGGGATTATATATATTACCGGGTTTGTGTTCGTTGTAGACCCAAACGCCACCGATGGAGTTGGTCTGCTCGAAGAGGACGATGTCGTCGAAGCCCTCCTCCACGAACCACTTGAGAGCGTACAGTCCGCTCCATCCGCCGCCCACCACGCACACCCGCGGCTTACGGCCACTGGCAAGCAGCGCCGCGATGGCCGGGTGGGTCGTCGTTCCTGGTGTCGTCGTCCCTACCTCCTTCATCTTAGTGGTGGTCATCTTCATCGAGTGGTCGGTATTGAAGCTCAAGGAAGGAAAAAAGGCACCCACATAACTGAAATTTTCGAAGATGAACTAAAAATTTCAATTATGAGGTGGAAAGAAAATGGAATTCATACGGATTCTACAGGACATTTTGATGACGTGGCATTATTTGATAGGACCATTTGCTCCTCAAGTCTCCTCTTGAGACAGAGATGTATGAGTGGCCAACAAGGGGGAAGTGATGGTTAAGAGGATATAGACCACTCTCCAGCAGTACTGGACGCGCCAACGAGATCAACAGCCAATGGGAGATTTGGAGGAGATGGGGCGATTCTTTGCAGGGCGTCGCAAGCGTACCGGTGTATCCATCTGATCCAATAGTACCTCGAACAGTAGGGTTCCAGAGCGTTGGTGACGATCCGGAGCACGCGCTTATCGCCATAGTTTGTCACGATGTCGAGTGCTAGCTTGATCATCAAACACCCGTTGGCCGACAGTTCGAGCAACGAGATGGTCATGGAAGGCATCTCCATCTTGGTGGTGAGGTACACCAGCATGTCGCTGTGGCCCCATTTCACGAATGAATGTTAGTATACTTTATGTTCTCACTACTTCAGGGGCTGATCCTGTACCGAGCAGACTCGAATTGTTGAGGAGAATCAAGGAGCATATAGATCAATGTACGCAAGGCCAGTGCGTGGCTGATCAGCATGGCGAACATCTGATGACCCAAGAAAGAGTTAGACGATGGATCGGCGCAGGATCATGCCCCGCTTCAGTGTGCTGTACCTGAGTTGACGTCTCGCCTTGTTGGCTGTGTATCCGCTTGATCAGTTCCCGAGCGAGGTCCAACTGATGATAGAGGTCCAGCACTACCTCGGCACGCTCTTCACTCGTCATTGCATCTGGATCACAGAGTCAGAGGAGAGCACACAAGGCCTTGATTCTGACATGAGCATCAGAGGCGGTACCGCCACGCATGCAGGTAGCGTAGTGTTGAAGCACGGCTCCGTAGATGTTTCCTATCATATGGTGCAGCTCCCGACTTAACGGACGGCGCATCAGCTTACCTTTCTGCCACGAGCTGGCGTAGGGCACATGTCGCTTCGCTGCAGCCAACTGTCCTTCGGGACTCCTCATCTCATGTACAGCAAGCATTCTAGTGGCAGGAGGTCAACGAGAGCTTTACACAGGCAGGTATTGCAAGGCACAGCGCACCTCACATGACCCTCGTAGGTATCATCGTTGACAGCGCCAAGGTGTTCACACATCTTGACTCCAAGCGTCAGACAGTAAACTTCCTTAAACCGTCCCTCCTCCTCGCTCTCGGAGTTAAAACGTGACCACCAGGCCAGCGGCACCAGAGCAGCCGCAATATCGTAGTCTGTTTGGTCAAAGAGTGCACCCAGCTGCTCCCGTGCCTGGTTCTCACGATCGTCTGTTACATTCATGCACCTCGCTTGCTGGTCGAGAGAAGAAGTAGACTCACCTTGTAGTAGTACTCTCGTGAAAGGTCAAGATCTCCATAGAAGAAGCTTGCTGGGAGAGACATGCATCAGCTTTGGCTACAATGATCATCATCGGTAAAGCGTACAGATACTGATCATGGTGTAGGCCGAGAGAGCCAGCGAGCTGACCTCTTCGCTTCCCTCTGTGGTGGTGAGAAGGTAGTGGAGCGCACGAGGCTTGAGACACTGCGGGTTGAGCGGTATGACGTTCCACGACTCTGCTCGGTAATATCGCCTGTTGATTGCAGTGAACTCTATGCGTTGTAGAGGGAAAGCGTAAGGGTGCAGAGTGGATAGGCTGTACCTATACCGATCCACCGTGAGAAGCAGAGTGAGGTGGGCTCCAACGTTCCATGAAGATCTGGCTAAACTGATTGCTAGCTCATCATCATCATCATCATCATCATCTTCTTCTCCTTCTTCTTCTTCCACCTCTTTTTCAGGAGTAGTAGCTTTCTGCGCCCCTGCCTCTTTGTTTTGGGCGACTTGCTCTGGTTCCACTCGCTTCACAATCCTGGGATCTCTTTGCCATACATTCATCAATCGACGAAGCTGACTGGTGTCCGCTTCTTGGTTCATATCTTGAAGTCTTCTTGGTGATGTTACTGGTAGTGATGGTGCTGGTGATGGTAATGATGAAGAGGATGATGACGACAAAGTTGCCGTACTGGTCTTCTTGGTACTCTTTGACGTGCTCACTCTTTGCTTCGTTCCTGTTCTTACCATGCGTGCCAGATCAGTGGTTGCTCGACTCGTGACGATGCGCGGTCCCATACCTTCATCCACCCACACCAGCCGCACGGGGACGCGTGGAGCCGCTTGTTTGAGCAGCAGGAGTTCTTCGGGCCGCAAGTTGGACCTCCACTGCATGTCGCTGTAGAACATCTTGTTCTTGCCTCTCTGGCCAAGTCGTCTCGACTTGGTTTCGGGAAACGTGCTCTTTCATTGTTCATCATCACCATCATCAGATTCCGCGCCATCAGCATCACCGTCACCATCGGCATCATCATCATCATGCACACCATCATCATCATCACCATCAGCGTCACACCACATATCATCATCACCAGCACCAGGAGCATACCCGGAAGATCCTGCCGAAGATGTTGTTGGCAATGGAGCGCTGGGGTTGATCGCGGTGCTCCTCCATGTACCGTCGAAACACCTCATCTCGCTGTACTGCCTCCCCTTCCATCGCCACCAACCGACTGCGCAGCCTGTTGTACCATATCAGTTGAAATCTTTTTAAAAATCAAAAAAATAGAAAAAAAATAGAAAATAATTTGGATAATAAAGATTTAGTTAAGTTTTCGAAAATATAGTTCAGGGTAGAGCCAGAAGCACACCAAGCCGAGACGTGCGCACTGAGCTGTTCCATGGTCCATGTACTGACACAAGCTCGTTTGGCACTCGATAGAGTGATGATGAACTGGCAGTGCGTAGCTCCGCACACTGTCAGTCGGAGGATGATGACCAGACTGGTTGACCATCAGGTGACGCGGCGAGCACGGATTGGCTCGCGAAGCAGCTCGCGTGGGCGAGCTCAAGCAGGGCTGGTCTTGTTCCGGCACTGCCCTTACAGCCGGAGCCGGCCAGCGGCAATCAAGGTGGAGGGTAGACGCTGCACGCTGGGCGCGGAGAGGGAACGTATCCACTTGCGCACGCTGGCCTGGGCCGAAGTGGAGACGACGGATCCGGCGGCATTGGTGTTGATGTCGAGGAGCGTCTGTGCTGTGACGAGCTTGAAGGAGAAGGTCGCCAGGGCGTTCTCGGCGGGATCCATCTCCAGGACCGAGGCCATCGTGTCTGAGAGAAGTGAAAGGATCAGCTTCTTTGAGCAATGGTGGCCCGGCCGAGCAACGGTACGGAGTGTACCTGTGATGAAGTCGCTGCCTTGTAAGGGCACGGGCTCGCCCAGGAAGTGGATGGCCACGTGAGCCAACTGGCCCATCAGCCGGACCGCAACGACCGCTGCCGAGTTGGCGCAGCTCTCTGTGCCTAGAGTTGAAAACGGTCAAGTTAGTACTCTGAAGAGACACGACAGCACGCCGGGAACGCTTACCCAAGAGTGGCCACAGTCGCTCTACAATCAGGAAGTCGAAGCTCCACACCCAGCCCTTCCACAACGCGATCAGCTCC
>CDEZ01019266.1:0-10262 GCA_000826365.1 Acanthamoeba royreba | reverse complement strand
ACTTGCTACCGCGTGTGGGACAAGTGGTTCGATATGTGGGAGCGCAACATGATTACGAGAGATGTACGAATGATATTACTAGTCTGATGAAATTCTTTGCGTTAATCTTCTTCTTAGGGTAACTACATTCCCTTGGTGGCGGTGATCGGCAACCATGAAACTGGTGGCGGCTCATCTCTCCATCAGAGCGTATCAGATATTCCCTTCTTCTTTAGGTAAGATCCACTGAGTCTCAATCTTTCAGGAATGTCTCGCTCACTGTTTTGCAGATATTTCCATATGTATCCGGGAGATGATCAAGTCAAGCTGGAGCAACGTCAACGCAAAAAGGAAAAGGCGCTCCAGGAAGCACTTCCCGTGGTGGCGGTGGAGAAGACGGCGCTCGCTCAGGTCGAGCCTACAATCATGGAGGTGCCTGATGAACCGCCGAGCGATGCCGATCTGGCCCTCCCCAACGTATATCTAACAGACGCGTGGGACACCACTTACCATCACCACTACCTTGGAGATTACCTCTTCCTTATGCTCGACAGTGGCATGTTCCTCGACGTCCAGGTACGTGATACTCTGTTGTACATGTAGCTACCTGTACAAGCAAGTGTGCTCATTCAGAGTACAGGGCGATCAGACTGCTTGGCTGACAAAGATTCTTGAGTCGTGGAATGCGACACACAACTTTACGAAGCTCCCTAACGGCAATCTTACAAGGCAGGGCCATATCATGGCTGTGTACCACGTTCCTATGTGGCCCAGCGATACGGTAATTGCAGCAGTGCCTTACAGATCACTTGAATATACATTTCTAATCCCGGTTTTCAGGGAGTCGATGTGTGGCAAAAGGATATGCGCAAGTATTGGGAGCCTTTGTTCGATGCTTACCACATTGCTGTTGGCTTTGAGAATCATTCTCATCGTTATGGCCGTGCCATTCCTCTTAAGGCTGGAAAGGTAGTTCAGCCTCCTTGCTCTTCATTCGTGCGGTATCCTATCTCATCATGTTTATTTACAGGCGAACCCCGAAGGAACCCTCTATTTAGGCGGTGGCAGCTTCGGTGTTACTCCTTCTGCGAACGATGCCGACCCATGGTACATGGCCAATGTTCAGAAGAAGCGACACTTCCTCCATGTGCAGGTACACTCCATTTCCCTTTACAGTGGATCGGTCGTGTCTAGTACTCACTGCATCGTCTTGCAACATGTTTCAGGTGACGCCAGAAGAGATCTTCATAGATGTGATAGACGAAAATGGCGAGGTGTTTGACCATGCAACTTCCCGCTGAGGATCAACTGATCTTTTTCCCTGCTACGATCCGTCAGCGTTGAACTGTTTGGGTGGTTGCAGGCATCTCTTCGTTTTCCATCTTGTACAGAACTTCTCCACCTGTGGTTTTAAGTTATTTCTGTGATGGGCAGTGCCGCCCTGACTTACGAATAAATCCAAGAGTAATAGCTACGTGCAACCTTGGCTTTGATGCATTGAGTCATTTATACTGCTGGTTTATCACCTGCTGCTGCCTTCTGGGCCTGTAGTCGCTGGTTGATACGCTTGCGACTCTTCATGATACCTTTGCTCATCCCGGGCTGTTTGCTAGGATCGCGCAGATCGCTCAGTGGCGCTGGAGGATGGTTGATGTAGCGTGCATACTCGTGTCTGTTCTTCTCCACGCCCTTTGCTGTCGTGGTGACCAGTCACGTATCAGTTCATGATTGGACCTTCACCAGCACGAGAGAAGCAACGTATCGTACCCAACTTAGTGTACCATTCGAGTCGCAGTTGGTGCTTCTCTGTGGGAGTGAGATCGCCTCGTGCCTTGGGAAAGATGAGCTACGAACAATGCGGAGGAATGATGTGGATGGCGTTACCTCAGGGCACATGAAAAATAGTCGCTGTATGAGCAAGGCCATTGCTACGCTCAAATTGAATGAGTCTGTGAAGCCGTACATGGGCAGGTAGATACGTCTGGTAGCTGCTTGCAGCATCTCATGGCTCACACCATCACCTTTAGTTCCGCGCATGAGCGAAGATGTCCCACAAGATAACGGTAATGATGTGATTTACCCTCTCTGCCAGCAACTATGGCAAGTCTAGGAGGAATGTCAATCTCTGCTGCGTCATCTAGACACAAAGCTCCGATACTCAGATCTGTGGCCCATATTTCCCTGCGAACAATCAACAGCTGAGAATGGTACCTTGATATCAAAGAAGTCTCTACATACCTACCATCGGCGATAAGCGCTTCAATGCATTCCCGAGTCGTAGTGAATGTTCGAATGGTGAGCCAGTCATCTGCTTTCTGATAGATGCACATGAGTGAGTCACCTAGCTTGAATTCACCATTCACTGACTGTGTGACATACCATGGTGACATTTCTGTTGAGTGCCTCATTCTTTTTCCGTTGATCAGGCGCGTCCACCAGCCAAACATTCTGAACGCTATGCGCATAGACGCAATTAGATACGCAGAGCCGATGAGTTGTTATCGTCACGACTTACCCCAAACACTCAGCAGTGCGGAGAATGGCTTGTTGATTAAGGTTATCTATACACCGCTCCAGCACAAGTAAGATCCGCCCAGTGCGCTGTGAGAGAACTGCAGGAAAGAACTGAGTCAGTCCTCAGCCTTGTAATATAAGAAATGGCATTTGTTCATCAACCCTGTTCAGCACGCTGAAGCCGTCTCGGTGCCTCGGTGCCTGGCTCCGGTGGGTCGTTCGAAGGCTCCAGCAAAGGCCCGACTAGAGGAACCATTGACGCCACATCAAGTCAAGCTGAGTGTGAGTCCACCGTGTGTGTCAAGTAGCAATTGTCGCCGGTAAAGCGATCAGGCCGAACAGGTGTACCTGTGGGTGGTGCCTTCTTGCTGCCCTTGCCGGTGAATGCACGCCAGGCCTTCGTGCTTTCCGTCAGCTTCACAAAGGCTGCCCGGGACAAAACACGTTCTTCATGGGCCTGCAACGACAATACTTCTCATTTAATATTCAAATGATTATTATATTATGAAATGCGGTTATTCCGTAAAATGCGCAAATTCATTGAATGATGATAAAATTATTTAGCGAATAATAACCTTTGTGCTGGTGATATGCAGCACAGCGCGAACTCTGGTCACATTGTTCAGGTTTGTGGAGTCGGCTTCCAGAACGCGCACGACGTAACTCACGTCGTGAGTGTCATCACTCACCGCAGACGGCAGTTCTTGTGTATCCAGCTCCATTCTTTGTTTTATTCCTTTTTTTATTCTTTGTTTTATTCATTTGGACGTCTGTAATCGTTTCGCAAACAATTCGAAATCTGCTGGAATGTAGGATGCGTTTCCAATAGGAAATGCCGCCGGAAATGATGGCCCGGCTGAATGGGAAATTCAGCCAAAAAGCCCACCTCCTCGGAGTCGTGCCTTTATCAATCAAACATCCAACCAGGTTTCAGAAAATAGATGGAAGAAGTGTAAAATGAGAATGATCTTACGCGGCCTGGCGTGGCTTGTGGCCGCTGGTGCGGAGGTGAACCAGGATCGGAGCCTGCGGAGTGCCGTACTGTCGTTCTCGTTCCTGCGCCCCGCTATCTTTCGTACAAATACCTCGCCACACCGGGCCACTCACCTCGTCGTTCCTGTCGGTGCCTGGTACTACTCACGCATCCACGCGCGTTCGTTAGAGACTTCTGCTCCGGGAGTGCCCGCCTTTTATTCCAACGCTTCACGCTTGGCATCTATAAACACACTCCATCTTCTTGCACACACAACCAAGACTCCGTTGCCAACACTCTCTTAACTACACTACCATTATGTCGTCCAGTACCGCCACCGCTCACCCTACCGACGTCGCCCTCGACACGCCCATCGAGCCGGCCACCACACGGACTCCGGCGCCTCTCATGAAGCAGGCCTCGTGCGAGAAGGTCCCACCTCTTATGTGCCTCGGCACCCGCCTGGCCCACCAGCACGACCTCGACGAGACCCACCCGACCCAGAACAAGCTCCATTCGCCTATCCAGCTCGTCATCATGTTCGACTGAGGCCTCTTTCCTTGACCCCTCTCGCTGCTGATGATTTCGTTATGTTTCTCCCCATTTCCATGTATCTCCATGATGAAATTCAACAACAGAGGTAGCGGGCAGAGAAGGGAAGTGCTCCCTTCTCTCCCCTTTTTTACATTCACAATTGGTGTACTTGGGCCATTGCGAAGAAAGATTATCACCTACACCCATCTGGCCCAATCCGATTCAACTCCTCGGTTAATCCCAATGATCTTAAAGATTCCGTTACACGTTTCCCGCCACATCGTGTGTGCGATGCTACGGCATTCACACAACAGATGACCTTTCACGGAAAACGCAGTATCAGGACAACTATGAAGTAAATCCAAAAAACCATTATTAAAGAATAACTGTTTTCATTTTCATTTAAAATAAATTATAAATTGAGAAAAATAAATAATTCCTTAAATGGCAATATTTTAACTTTGTTTCTTTTCGATAAGACATTCCCAATAGCCTGTTCACCATCAGACGAGTTCGCTGAGGTCGAAGGGCAGAGGAGTGCTGGGGCCTTTGTCACCAACCTGGCGTGAGGTGAGGGATGAGGATGCATGATGAGATGGCATTCAATGCAAATCGTGGTGGTACAAACCTGTGTGGGGGCGAAGAAGCGCAGAAGAGCGATCCGGGCCTTCTTGTTGGACAGCATCCCTGGTGCCTTCTCACTCACGGCTTGCACGTACTTCTGTAGTTCCCTCTGCATTCCAGCCCACAGACAACAACTCACTTGTGATCAATTACATATTTATCACCATCGGGATTCTAGGGATCACCTGTCGCTGCTCCACGAATTGATCCTTCAAGTTGCCTTGTATCTTCTTGGGGGGTAGGGGAGAGGAGAACGTGAAGTTTGCCTTCTTAGCCTGAGCGTTGAAGTCGCTGAACTGCTTGTACCGCCTGAAAACAGTCCAGCTGGCACCATTCCACAATACGTAGATAGAGTATATCTATCGTACACATCATCAAAACGTAAGTGAGAAATAGGGATAAAGAGACGTTGAGAGTTGATGAAAACGAACCGCATAGGCCTTCCCCATGTGCTCCTTCTTCGTATTGCCAGTCAGAGTAAATGTGATCTGGGACCCTGTGGATGATGAAAGCGAGGGCTGAGGCGCTGATGAAGTAGGAACTCCAGATTCAGCTGCCTTGCGCTTTCGTTCCTCCTCTTGGAGAACACGCTGTTTCTGCTGTGCAATGTACTCGTTCTCTTTGCGTTCAAACTCCTTCTCTCGTTCTCGTGCCGCCCGCTTCTCCTCTTCAGTCTGCTCTCGTTTCTCGTTCTGGGGAGTAAGTATGTTGCCCACACCCTGACCCAAAGATCGGATATAATCTTTTGACGTCTCCTTCAGCAGATCTGTAAGTGAATCATCGTTGCCATTCTGTGCTGTCACTGTGGCCGATCTTGATGAAGACGAGGATTCCAAGCCATAGGCATTACCGCTGTTCGACGCTGCTGGATAGCTGGGCTGTTGAGCAGGCGCGCTGTACGACGCAGCAGCCGGGGCCGCATAGGCGTTCGATGGAGCACCCGGATAAGGTGGCCGCAATGGCGGGTCGGTAGTGGCTCCACCCGTGTGTCGCTGTGGTGGATAGGAAGGCGGCTGTCCTTGCGAAGGAGGTGGTTGACCGTATCCCCCTGGTCTGTTGGGTACCACTGGCGGAGCAGCCTGCGCACCCATACGTAAGTGATTCTCCAATGCACAGGCAGCGAGGAACATCCGTACCGGAGACACAGACGGCGCGGGCCGAGAGCTGACTCCCACGGGCGCGTGCGCCCGCTCGTAGGAGAATGGCGCGGGCACTTGCGCCACAGCACCGTAGCCGCCGCCACCGGGGGTAGGGGTGAACCCGGCGGGTCGTGGCGGCAGCGCCGGAGAAGCCGCAGTCGTCGTATAGGACTGGGGTGGCGCTGGTCGTGCGGGCATGGGCGGACCAGCCGTGTGGCCATCAGGCGGGTAGGGGAATGCCGGTCTTGTGGGGACAGGTGGCAGCGCTGCGCCCTCGGCTGTACCAGGACGTCGGGGCAGGGGTGGAGGAGCCGCCATGTTGAAGCGAGGGTGCTGTGCTGGGTTTTAAGTGACCGCTGCAAATTGAGATAAAACTTTAATGCACTTTCTCTATCATTTCCCTTATTTTCCCTTGGATTGGCTAACAGGTATTTATTCTTTTCCTGACATCAGGCTTCATGTCTACATGTGTGTAGGATTCTTATGTACAAGAAGAGATACAGACATGTAATTGGTGTGTAGCACTTTGCTCGGAGAAAAAGAAGAAATGATTCTTAAAAATAATGGAAATTTCTTCTTGAAAAGGAAAGTATCATGTGAAAATGGAAACAAAAGGGCACCTTTCTGAGAACACCGCGTGGTTGGGGTGATGAGCAGCGTGTGCGTGTGCAGCCACTGCGTACCCCACATACATAGAGCACGGAGTTGTTCTCCCTCTTCTTCACCCCCTTCCCTTCATCTTCACACACACCCACAAGGTATGTCTCCCCTCATCAATCTTGAAGAGATCTGCAGATCTTCTTTATGGGGGGTAGTTCCTTTGTAGAGGGAGGAGAGAGGTAACGTGACTTGACTGGTGTTGGGTATTGGGGGTGGTGGGGTCCACCATAGCAGCAACATGGAGGCCCATGACGCGAGCAACCTGTCCTCCACGAAGAGGGACTTCACCTACATCGTCATCGGCTGCGGCGGCATAGGCAGCGCCGCCCTCTACTGGCTCTCGACCATGGTACCCGGCGAGGAAGTGCTCGGTATTGAGCGCTTCGAGCTGGGCCACGTCAACGGCGGTTCGCAGGACCACTCTCGCATCATCCGTCTCAGGTTTCTCACTCACCCTAGTCGTCGACTGGGAACACAAGGGACATGATAAAGGTTCACTGACACCTTTGGGTATCCTTGTGGCGTGTACAGCTATGACGAGCCCTGTTACACCGCGCTGGCCTCGCACATGTACACTGGTACGCCAACCGAATACGATGATCGCGTGCTTTTACCTCAGGTGGAGTACTTATGCTTGTATGTGACAGCTTGGAAGGCTGTGGAGGACGAGTCTGGCGTGCAGCTCGTGCACAAGACTGGCGCTCTGGTCTTTGGGCCTAAGTCTGGCACTGAAGTGAGCAAGGTACAGCCTATCAGCTCATTTTTTTGAATGTAACTAACATTCGCCTTGCAGTACATCTCCTCGATGAGGCAGCAGGGCATTCCTCACGCTGTCATGTCCGGACCTGAAGTTAGGAAGAGGTGATGACACCTGCCTACGTTGTAATTTCGCTGATACTAAGAGGTCAAACAGGTTCCCGCAGTTCAACCTGACTGACGCTGATCATGCAGTTTATCAGGCTGATGGTGGTCTTGTGGATGCCCGTAAGGGCAATGCCACCCACATCGCCCTGGCTAGGGTACAAGTGTTGATTCTCTCTTGCTCAGGTGAGGTCCTGATCGCTGTTTTCATGTTGGGACAGGCTCGTGGGGTCCGTCTCTCGGAGAACACTGTCGTTGAGCTCATTCAGCCGATTGGCACTGAGGGAGCTAAGGTCATCACTAATAAGGTGCCTACAAGACACAGAACGCAGATGCTGTTTGGGATTATATTGATTCTGTTGATATCTAGGGAACTTTCAGTTGCAAGAAGCTCATTCTCTGCTCTGGCTCATGGACCAAATCTCTCGTCAACGCCAGCTTCGGCCTGGATCTCCCTCTCTGGGTCACTCAGGAGCAGGTGATGCAGTTCGATTCTTTATGATTGTGGACCAAGCTGACAGACTTGCAGGTAACCTACTATCATACGAACAACCTGCGCGCTTTCTCTCCTGAGCGCTTCCCCGTGTGGATTTCCTACTACGACAAGAAGTGCTTCTATGGTTTCCCGGTGTACGGTGCGTGAGCCGCCGTTTTGACGCTACAGGCATTGACTGACTTTGCTTGTGTACAGGAGAGGTTGCCACCAAGACTGGTCTTGATTGTGGTGGTGAGGTTGTAACGGCCGACACTCGTACTTTTGTTCCCAACGCCAAGGCGGAGCAGACTGTCACGGCCTTCCTCAAGCAGTATATTCCCGAATCTGCTGAGGAAAAGCTCTTTACCAAGACATGCCTCTACTGTCTCACCCCTGACAGGCACTTCATCGTCGACAAGGTCCGTCAACTTCATTCACTTCCCGATGGATAACTTGGTCTCTAATGGAAACGTATACGCAATAGGTCCCGGCCTATCCTCAGGTCTCTGTGTTCGTAGGAGCTGGGCACGCTTACAAGTGGGCCTCCCTCATGGGTCTCATCCTGGCTCAGATTGCGGTCAACGGCCAGACTACCTACCCCATTGATGCCTTCAGGATCACTAGGTATGTTCCAGATCTTCCTCTTGGGAGGGACGGGCGAGTGTAGACAGGTGTCTTAACTGTTCCTTGGTTTTCGTCCAGACCGGCCATCCTGAACGCCAAGAAGGACAACCCCAAGCTCTAGGGCAACACAGCGAGAACAGCTTCCGTGCCCGTTGTGTGTGGCCCTTGGACAAATATTTGAGGAATCTTAGCTTGAATAAACCGACATATTTTCGATTCCAACCAGCGACCAAGACAAACGCGCCTGCCGCGAACAGTATTGTTGGCCGACGACGGCAAGATGGCGTCGCTGAGGGCCTCGCGTAGCAGTCTCATGCACCACTCGTCCTTGCACGACCCCTTCCTCGGTGAGGACGACCTGCCGGGAGGAGGAGCAGGAGCGGGCGAAGGCCACTACAACCTCCTCACGTCGGCCGACGAGGACATGATCCTGCGCGGCTATGGTACCTCAACCTCCTCCTCTTCCGCCGCCGCGGCGATGGACACCTACGGCACCATCATGCCGCCCTCCTTCAACATCAACGCTGCCGATGCGCAGCCGGCGGTGATGCAATCCACCGACGACGTCATCTCTCTCGTCCCCGGCCTGCGCGCAGCGCCCCTCACCAACGCGCGAGTCCTCCTGCGGCAGTACGTCTCGTCGCGCGGTGCCAAGGTGGTCTTCTTCCTCTGCCTCTTCGCGGTGGCGCTTGGCTGCCTCATGTCCCACGCCGAAGAAGAGGACGCCCACCACAACCGACACCTTGCCGCTCTCACCTCTTCCCTCCCGATCATATCCTTTTATTTCCCACACCATTTTGGCAATTTTTATATTTTCCTATATTAGGTAAAATTATCTTTTAATTCTTTAATTCTTTTAAATAGTTAAAATTTGGAGATATTTACTTGTATATTTATTTGGTTCGAGTGCTGTTCGTTTACGGGTGTGTGCCTTAACCTTGGAGTGGCAGTCACACGCGTTCCTTGTCTGCGGATGACGTGCATCGAGTCTACATCACGCTTGCGGCGCAGAAGTCAGACCAAGCGGAGATCGCACAGCTGTTGGCGCTGATGCTAGAAGCGGCGCCAGAAGTGGAATCGGCAGAGAGTCACACCTGGGACAAAGTGGCCGAATGGAACGAAGTGCTGCAGCACGAGAAGGAGCTGGCGGAGGAGCTTGAGTTTGATGTGCCAGAAGACAAGTCGTATGAGACTCTACGCGTCAAGCTGTCCACCAACAGCACGGTGCGTGTGATGTCTAAGACACAGTGCTCGACAATGTGGATTCAACTTGATCTTAACTCATCCGTACCGATATCAATCAACAGCTGCCGGTTGCGGTGGAGCTGCAAATCAATACTCCTTCGCCCTTGGTCAAGTATGAGGTGCTGATCGGCATGTCCATCCTCACGCTGGTCTACACCATCATCATTTTCAACTTGATGCACCACACCACTGCTGCCTTGACTGGGTCATTTATGGCTCTCGGTAGGTCCCTTAGCTTTGATCAATTTTCTCTGTTTGACGCCAAGATCGTAACAAAATCGCTCATTGCATAACTAGCGGCCCTCACCATCATTCACGGAAGGCCTAGCTTCGAGACTGTTGTGTCCTGGATTGATTATGAAACAGTCAGCCTTCTCTTTGGTATGATGGTAATCGTGGGCGTGCTTACCGAGACGGGATTCTTCGAATGGGCAGCTGTTCGGGCATACAAGTTGGCCAACGGCGACTATTGGAGGCACGCTTCCGTTCTCTTGGGAACGTAGCTCCGATAACTTACTGGTGGGATCTTGTACCTTGAATGCTTGGCAGGCTGCTCGTTCTGTTGTGCATTTTGATGTGCTGCTTGTCACCCTTTGTCGACAGTGTAACCACCATGCTGCTATTCGGCCCGATG
>CDEZ01019263.1:0-23266 GCA_000826365.1 Acanthamoeba royreba | reverse complement strand
GGGGAGGGGAGGGGAGGGGTACGTCGAGGCCGGTGTGTCCCAAAGGACGGAAGAGGCGGGACGGCAGGAAGGTCTGTGGGTCGTGGAACCCCTCCACGTACGTGGCAGGACGGCTGGAGTTTTGTTCCTTCTCCTCCTCCTCCTCCTCCTGCTGCCGTTGGTGCGCCATATGTGGTGGCTGGTGGTGGTGGCTGGTGGTGGTGAGGGTGGTCGGGGGTGCGTGGTTGCGAACTTCCAAAGGAAGGGCGGGGGGGGCACATAGAGAGAAGAAGAAGCACCACCACCACCACACCACCGCCACACCACGCCACGCCACGCCACACACACACACATCGGTGCGTGTGGGGGTGATGGACACCACAGGATGCTCGCCACCACCAGGGGGAACAGGAGAATGGGACAAGAAGAAGAAGAAGAAGAAGTGGTGGGGGTGGGCGGCGGGAGGCAAGGGGGAGGTGGCGGTGCAGGCGGTGCGGTGCGGGTGGGCGTTCGTCCTGCTGGTGGTGGCGTCGGAGCTGGGGTGCAGCTCCTACAACAGCAGCACGCAGGCATGGCCGACCTACGCCCTCATCCCTCTCACCCTCGTCCTCACCTTCCTCTCCCTCGACCTCTTCCTCCTCGTCGTCGCTCGCGGTACTGCTCCGCCTCCTGCCTCCTCCTCCTCCTCCTCCTCCTCCTCGTGCTGCTCCTCCTCCTCTTCCTCCATATGCTCGCATCCCGGCAGCTGGTGCGGCGGCCAGGCTGGCGAGTTGGACAACGACGAGGCCGAGTTGGAGGGGAGGTCATCAGGCCTCATGTCTCCTCCTCCTCCTCCCCTTCGGTGGAGTGGCGGTGGCTATGGCGTCAATGGAGGGGGAGCTCCCAGGCCATCGCCACCACGAGGCCGAGGCGTACGGCGGCTGCCCCGCCTGCTGCAGGTGGTGACCCGCCGGCGTCTCAAGGCGGCACTCAATGTGACCTACTACGGCCTCACCATAAGTGGCCTGATGCTCCTGTTCCTCGCTGCGGAGGAGGTGTGCATCTTGATCCTTCCAGGCTTGCCAGAGGATAGAGAACTGACTCTTGAAGGGATGTCTGTGTACCCACTTCCTCAACAGTTTTGCGCAGCAGAGTCGAATGTGGTGGCGCACATATCCGTCAAGGAGGCCGATCGCTTCCCGCAATACCAGCATTTTGAATTCTTTGATGGTCAGGTGCACCGAGAGTACGCGCACCTCCTTCCACTGGATATACGCATTCCTCAACTCGACGCTATATGACACTCGCAGGCATGCTCTCCGCACCACGTTTGTGAGGGACAACACCACCGTACCCTTGCTTCCTTATCTTCCTCAATCCTTGCTCGCCCAAGGTATATATATCACCGAATATCGCCTGGCATTAACGTGCCTAACTCAGTTATGATAATGCCAGACAGTTTCGATATGCTTGTGGCACCAATTGTACCAAACCTTCGGGAATGGGAGAAACACCAAAGTACGTCCCCTACCTATTTGTTCCTGGCGATATGGTAACTCAATCCCCTCGGGATTTGTCTATCGTCTACATATACTTACGCAGGTCCCGTCAACACCTGGGCCTATGCTTGGGCAGAAGAACCTGTGGAATGGCAATTGCTCGATCTGCATCAAGGATCTCGTGCCCCTGCTCCTGTCGTGCCATTCGCTTGCAGTACATGCTTCTCATCACATATCTAGCCCTTATTAATTCTATTCTAGGCGCCATTGTTGCAGCTGCTGCATATCACAACATAACATTGGGGACCCAAGTTGTAGTACTGAACTGGACCGAGGTCGAAGATGAGATCATGGTATGATCATTTGATCCGTTACTGACTTACCGCTAGTTAACTAGGAATTTGTTGGCGTGAGAACAGTATATGTTGAAGACTGAGTGGTTCGTGGTTACTGGCGCAGTATTGTATTTAGGATTGATTCTGATTGCCCTTGCTCTGCCCTTGTACCGGGTTGCTGAGGTTTATACCTTTCTCCACGCCTGCTGCGGGTGGCAGCTGATTCTTGTCGTTCACCTTGATGTAGCTGTATTACCGCAGAAGAGCGGAGATGGGTGCAGATGAAGAACAGTATTTGCTCGACGAGCTTAGTACTTCAAAACCCATACCACGCTCCGCGATCGCGATGTGATCACAACTTCAACGCGAGGAGTGCTGTGCTTGCGCAGGTAATTCAAGTGGCCCTTTGGTATGTTGCCTTCCTGCCGCATCTTCCTTTCTCACCGAGCTTTTGCCACCAGCTCGCTGCGGGTAATTAACGATCTCCCCGGATTCGCTTAGCTTCCGGTGCCGAAAGATACAACGTTTTGTCAGCGATCTTGCTTGATCGTGTGCCCCAGGCACAAAGGCCAGGTTCGAAACCCATGTCGAGCCAGGAATGCGAGGCATTTGGAGGGAAATCCGGAGGTCGGGATTACGGAGTTACCGGACATCATCACGACATGCGCGCTAACTCTGATCGGTCCGGGCCCCAGCCGAAGCGGCAGGCAGGCAGGCAGGCAGCTCTCCGGGGGGTGGAGTTTGGGGAGTGTAGCGGTTTGTGGTCATGAAAGAGACAGCTCGTGATGGCCAGTCAACTCCCCACCTCCGGCTGGCAAGCCCTCAGCGAGGGCCAAACAAAGCTTCATAACCTCCTTATCAGCAACACCTCACCCACAACCAAACCACCACCACTACCATCACCACTACCACACGACAGCTCAATCCTAAGCGAAAACTGGTGTTCTTCGCTTGCCCTTGCTCAGTTTCGTTTCTTCTTCTTTAGTTGACTTGATCATCAACAACAACAAATGAACAGCAAGAGGACTTTCTTCTCCCTCTCCTCCTGGGTCGTTTTGGTCGTGTTCGTGTGGACCGGCCTGCTGATGGCATTCTCCTCGGCCAGCAACCTGTCCGAACGGGAGCTCCAAAGCCGTTTCACGTCGTGGATGCGCCAACACGGCCGTAGCTACTCCTCCGATGAATTCTTCCCTCGTTACAATGCCTGGCGGTTCGCTCGCCTTCTCCTCCACTCCCACCATCTCGTGTCTAACAACATCACCACCGCGTGCGTGTGTGCAGGGATAACATGGCCTTCATCGAGGCTTTCAATGCGGACAGCACCAAGACCTTCACGGTGGCGATGAACGAGGTACCTCGGCACGCTCCGTGCTTGCGTGCCCCAGTATACTGACGTATTACGACGTCGTCTTGGTCAGCACGGTGACCTCACACCGGAGGAGTTCGCCGCTCGGTACAAGGGCTACACCATCTCTCCCGATCAGAGGCGCGAGCTTCATCAGAGACTTGCGCATGAGATGGGGGAGGCTACGAATGCTGCTGCTGCTGCTCAGCCACGATCGGCCATCCCTTCGTCCTGGGACTGGCGCTCTGTTGGTACGTGACATGTGCCCGGCCCAGTACTGCTTGGGGTGCGTGGACTTAAAGACGAGGTTGCGATTTGTGTGCGTGATTATAGGCGCCGTGACAGCGGTCAAGAATCAAGGGTCGTGCGCAGCCTGCTGGGCGTTCTCTGCTACTGGCGCCATAGAGGGTGCCCGCAAGATCACAGGCTCGTCCCTCGTTTCCCTTTCCGACCAGCAGCTCGGTGAGTAGCCCTCCTTCAACAATGTCGTGCTTGGGCTCATCATGAGGGCACACAATTGACTGCCTCCTGCTTCATTCCTCCAACAGTCGACTGTGCGGTGGGCACTGGAAATCTTGGGTGCAGCGGAGGCAACGTGGAGATCACCTTCCGCTGGATGCTATCTCATAACGCCCGCCTTGTGCCCGAGGCGCAGTACCCCTTTACAGCCAGCCAGTCCACCTGCCGGGTGGCGGCTTCCTCCGGCATTCAGGGGATTGGGTATGCCGCCTCTTTTTCCCTCACGTCAGGACAGAGTGATTCATTGCTTCGCTTCGCCGTGCAGCAACTTGATGACTGTGCAGGCAGGCAGTGAGAGCGATTTGCTCAGCAAGGCTGCCATCGGACCCGTTTCAGTTGCGATTGACGCGTCGAAGCGCTCCTTCATTTTCTACAGGTTCCCCCTCCTCTAGGTTTTGCGTGGATTCGTTACGTTTATCTGACACAGCCGATCGGCTTGGTGTGCAGTGGTGGCTACTATTATGAGCCTACCTGCTCGACATCCTACCTCGACCATGCCGTGCTCGTGGTGGGCTGGGGCACCGATGCTACTCATGGCGATTACTGGCTTGTGAAGAACCAGTGGGGCACCTGTACGCATCCCTCCGCTTGATCGAGCATACAACAAGTGCTTACATTCTTCCGATGGCAGCGTGGGGCAACAGCGGCTATGCGTACATGGCGCGCAACCGAGAGAACAATTGCGGCATCGCTTCGTTGGCCGTCCTCCCGTGCCTCGGCTCCACTTGCTCGTCTGCTCCCAACACGGACAGTGCGCCGGCCACCTCGCCTGCTGCTTCGTCCCTCCCAGTGGCCCCTTCGGTGACGCCCGCAGCTCCCAACTCATCGCCCACCAACACGCTCCCCGTGGCCCCCTCCCCGATCTCGGCCGCTTCGCCGACTCCCCTGTCGGGATCGCCCTTGCCGACAGAGGCCGCGCAGCCGCCGGCTTCGGGATGCTACTGCCAGTGCGCTTGCGCGAGTGGCAAGGCCACGGATGTCTGCTTCTGTCCCTGCCCCTGCCCCTCCTCGTGAAGAGGCTCAGGGCGACGGCGGGTGGGAGGCGTGGTGTGTACATAGTTGATCGTACCTTCCTGATGATGACGATGAAGCGAGGGCATGCTTTTTCCATCTCTATCCTTCCTTACCTGTCTACCACAAGTGATGATGATGATGATGATGGCGTGAGTCCTTCCTGTTTCCGGGTGGGCCTCAGGGCATATCTTCTTTATCCCCCCGGGGTGTGCGTGCTTTCTTTGGTACCTCGAGCTGGCCTGCCTGTACTTCTTGTCGGCCACCCCCACCCGATGCAAGCCAGCAGGAGCAGCAGGAGGATGATGGTGCTGCGGGGGGCGGGCTCCTCATGTTCGTGGGGCATGGCTCGTGCGGTGTTGCGGCATCCCTTCGCCCTTCCCCACCACCACCACCACCAGAAGAGGGCCCTGCGGCAGACATGTCTGACCACCCCGAGGCTGCGGTCGCCACCACCAGCACCACCCCGTTGTCGGCGGCAGTGGAGCACCACCGCCCACAGGAGCGAGGAGGCCCTCCCGCGGGGGAGAGCGTTGGTCTCGGGCTGGGGCCTGGGGCTGGGTTTGGGCCTGGGTCTCGGGCTGGGCACCTCCCTCCTCTGGTGGCGTGGGTGGGCCACCGAGCACCCCCTCCAGCCCCCATCCTCCTCCTCCTCCTCCTCCGCGCGCTCCCACCTCGTGCTCCTGCCCGCCTCCTTCGACCGCCTCGTGCGCTTCACCCGCAGTGCTCTCACCGTACTATACTGCCCCCCTCTCTTCCCCATGATGCGGCCTCATCCACGAAGGAGTGCCCCTAGCCCTCCCCTACTTGTGGACACTCACATGGAGGAGGGGCGAGGAACAGGCGGCCGTGATAGCCCTGGACTACAAGGTCTCACTGCGTGGGTTGGAGGGCGATGAGCGGCGACGTATGGTGCATCTGGTCCACGAGCGGTTCTGTCTCTCTCTTTCTCTCTCTCCCCTTGGCCTGGGCCTCTTTCCTGATTGATGTGGTCCATCCCGGGGGTTCTTATCAGATCCGCTGAGCGTCTCTTGCGACTGTTTCAAAAGAACAAGGGCATCTATGTCAAGGCGGGACAACACCTCTCCTCCCTAGACTATCTCATCCCTGCGGAGTATGTCCTCGCTATGACACCCCTTCATGACAAAGTACGTGTGACAAAGAAGTGCAATGAAAGCAAGCTGATCATGATCCTCCTTTTGACCCGGTCCAGGCCCCAACATGCCCATGGGAGGACACGGTACGAGTATTCCGAGAAGAATTCAACACTCATCCCGATCTTATGTACGCGCTTCCAGTAGTGCCCCAGCCCAACGTTCTTCACTTTTCTCCTAACGTCTTGTCCGAGAATCATACAGGTTTGCCGAATTCGAGCGGGAACCAGTTGCAGCAGCTTCCCTCGCCCAGGTCCACCGCGCTCGGCTTCACGATGGCCGAGAGGTATTTCGTTCAGCCCTCGGCAGCCAACGAAGCTTGGTTCTGACCGGAAGAATTGCAGGTTGCAGTCAAGGTCCAATTTCCGCAATTACGGGAGCGCTGCGAAGGTGATGTTGCTACCATCGCCTTTTTAGTAGACGTTATGGCTCGCGTACACAGTATCTTTCTTTGCCTATGATACCCTGTTTATTCCTGATCGACTGGTTAGATCTTCCCAGATTTTGATTTCCAGTGGCTTGTTGGCGAATTCCGATTGAATCTCCCTAAGGAGCTCGGTACGCTTTCTGATTAATGTACGCCTCCTCCGACGCCCTGTACTGAGACCGATGGTTTTATCCTCGGTCAGACTTTGTGCACGAAGCCAAGAATGCAGAGAGAACAGCGACAGCTTTTCGTGATTTTCCAGATGTCACCATCCCTCGAATTCACTGGGTAAGATCTAATTAGTTTTTTGCCCTCGTCTGTGATGCTCAACACTTCTATACAGGACAAAACCACCAGCCGCATTCTTACAATGGATTACATCTATGGTGTCAAGCTTGATGATAGGTTGATACGCTTTCTCGTGTTTGAAACCAGTTATCTAACGCTAAGTGGTTAGGGAGGGCATTAAGAAGCTCGGCCTATCTACAGGAAAGGTGGCAGAGCTGCTCACTGCCGTTTTTTCCAAACAGATATTTCTTGATGGTTTTGTGCACTGTGACCCTCATCCTGGTGCGGAAGTCTTCCATGGTTATCGCGTGGTGCTGCTTTCTGATTTGCACTTATGGTTCAGGGAACGTCCTTATACGTCGTTTACGGCCGCACGATCCCAATTCCGACGACCCTGAGCTTGTATTGCTCGATCATGGTCTATACCGGGAACTAGATGATGATTTCAGGTTTAATCACGTTGTCGCTCTGGTCCGTGCCGTCAGTACTCACCGTATCGTGTTCGTCTTCTAAAGGATCAATTATTGCCATTTATGGGCAGCCATTATTCACGCCGATGAGGACAAAATCAAGAAATATTCTCGCATCCTATGCGGCCCCGATGCCTCTTATCAATTGTTTGCCTGCATGCTCACCGCGCGCGCCTGGGAAAGGTATCTGGATCTGATACCCCGCTACAGACATTCGTAGAATGAATTGTAATACTTACCATCTTCGTGCTCGGGCAGCGTGCAAGAATTGGATCGACCCATCACGCAGGAAGAAAAAAGATACCTTATGCTCAACGCCGCCTCTCGTTTCAAAGAGATAAATGACATCCTTGCCACTGTTCCCTCTCGTACGCATGATCCACGCAGAGCAATTATTTTCAATATCTCACAACCTCCATCTCACCTCAAATCAGAACTGCTGCTCTTGCTGAAAACCAAGTACGCTTTTCCTTGACGTTCGCTGCGTTTGCGTTCCGTTCATTCCAACTGTGATGTGCAGCGACCTCCTGCGGGCCTTAAACAGGGATCTCGGCCATCCAGTGAACACGTACGCACGAGACGAGATCACCGGCCTTTCTACAATAGGCTCACTCAATTTTTCTGAAATCTGCGCTACAGATACTCAATCACGGCCAAGTTTTGCGTGCGGGCCATTTTAGACCATTCCCTTGCGCAAGGTACGCTTCGTTACCTCTTCCTGGGCTGGCCACAGCACAGGAAAATTTAATATATATATATTTTTCTATTGCTGTCAGATCCCGCTTGGCGACATTGGATATGGATACAGTGGAAGCGGCTTACGTGGGCGATGCAAATTAAGGCTACCGAAGTTTTGCTCCGTTTCATCACCTTTATCTCTCACATCGTCAGTCGCAGCACTACAAGGTCGTAACCTGTTCCCTCCCCCTCGCGCCAGTTTCTTCCCTGCTCGCACGACGAACAACGTTTCGGTGATCGTGCGCGAGCATGCAGCTGCCCTCGTCTGTCTCGCTTTCTCGTCTTTCGATTCTATTATTATCTTCCTTGTCCTTGTTATACTCGTGCACTGATAGACTGCGGCGCCTGCTTGTCGCAAGTTTGAGCAATGGAAGAAGCAAGAGATACCAGAGCAGGGTACCTGTCACGATTATCAAGAGAGGTACGATGTTCTATCTCCAAGCTGCGCCGAAGACCTTGGTGTCGGGGTGTGTCCAATGAGCGCAATATGTTGGCAAGCTTTTTTACGTTATCCGTTTCATCCTCTATCTCTCCCTGCCCAAGCACGTGTGCTCAGATTAGCACGCTATTGGCTTACCAAGTCCAGAAGAGGAGAAACCTGGATTAGCTCTTCAAACACATCTTCGAGGGTTATTATGCCAATGAGGCGGGAACCATCCTCACTCGCCACCATAGCAAGATGGCCTAGGGAAAAGTTAGCCTGTTAGCAGGAAGGAAGTAAGTGAGAAGAGAGAGGGGAAAGTACTCTTGCCAGTTTTGAATTGATTGAGGATATCATATAACGGAGTGTGGGCATGAACTAAAGGCATGTCCACCAAGGGCACATCGCGTACCTGCTTCCCAGCGTCCCCATTGACTCCTGGCCACAGATGCATGTATGAATCCTTCTAGATCTGCCCAGTATATAGTGAGGAACAAGCAGGAATACCCACAAGCCTTCGCGTAAGTAGAAGACCAACAATATTTTGAGGATCCCTACGGAAAACTGGAATGCGCGAATGGCCGGTTTCGATTACCTAAATAAAATGAGTGATCGCACAGTTGTCGGAATAATGGCTATACTCAGCTGCCTAACCTTGTTGATGGTCTCTCGATCGAGTGAAGTTGTTTCTTCGAGCATGAAGGTACTTTCGATTGGCGTCATTGCGTGTTGAGCCCTTTTTTCTATCATTTCAAGAGCACCCAATATGATGGTTGATTCCTCCTCATCAAGGGCGTGCTGCTCCCCATGCATTCGTACGAGTTCCTTCAATTCTGCGAGTTGTATAAGCTTAATGAAGCTACTGCTAAGTTTGTGGAGAAGTACGTGCACGGCGCAGGTAGGTAGCATGCTCATCTCCTAACAACCAATCGAGCAATTTGCTGATTGGGAAACCGATTATGAAGAAGGCAGCCATCAAAAACTTGACCAACCTTTAGATACGCCTTTTCAGCGAATAGAATATAACTGACATAGTGAGGCAGTGAGTAACCCTGATAGATGAGCCCCAATAGCCAAGCTGTAACGAGAGCACAGAGCTTGCGGAATAATCCTAATAACCGGATAGGGATACTCTATATCAGTAGTTTCAACCTGAGCAGAAAGGGCTGGGGAAGCAATACTCGCCAAATAGAAGGACCAGAGTGACAGATATGGCAATGGCAAGGAAAGGAGACGTGAGCCGATCGAGAAAAATGGGAAGTGCTTCCATAGCTGCCGCATTCGCTGTTGGGGTGGTCAGGAAGACGAGGACAACGCACGCGCTTGATGGTAGCGAGGAGGGAAGTACCAAGAAGAAGGGTAACGAGACATAGATGGTGACGGCTCACCACGGGAATGATCTTAGCTGCATACATTTTCTCCGATTCCAGGTTTTGATCAAGTTAGCACCAACGCTTTGAAGTCAGTAGCAGAGTAGGTTGTGCCTCAACTCACCGACTCCGTGCCAGAGGCTTCCAGAATGCGCAGTTGGGTCAGGTCGAGCCCCATGAGTCCAATCGTCAGACCGGACATGGCCCCTTTGGAGAGTGCCCAAGGCCACGGATGAACCCTTCGTCAGGGCATCGCCGTGGGGAGAGGGGTGCACGACGCGTACCGGCCGTACAGACCAGGAAGAGGACGATGGCGCAGTAGGCAGCGTAGAGAAGCGGCGAGTCCACAACTCCTTCCTCCCGTACGTACACGTCGCCCCCGCATTCCACTGCCGTCCTGCCACCACCCGTAAGTCAGCAGCGCGGCATGAAGCGGGAGACCAGGGACAAGTGGCGACTGTACCACCCAGTCGAGTCTCCGTGAGGGCGACACGATAGCAGCCCCTCGTCGTCCCTACCTGCTCCCAGAGCCGAAACCGGTCGTACTAGGAGGAAGAGGAGGGGGAAGAAGACGACGCGCCACATCGTACGACCCCTCGCCCCCAAGCAAGTACTACCACGTCCGAAGTTCAACGCCTGCTCTCCTTTTCAGAATTTCTCGATTTTTTCAACAAATATTTCTTCTTTTCCCGCGGGGGGGGGGAAGAAAAGAAGAGAGGGGGGTGAGGGAAGTCGGGTTCCCACCCGTAGCTGCTGCTGCAGAAGAGGCCTGGAGTAGGTGGGTGGGTGAGTGGGGTTGCACACGACCCAGCACGCCTCCTCACCCCCCAAAACACTTATTGCTCTGGACTCGTTGCCATGTTGTGGTGGGTGGTCGTAATCGGTGCCTTTCTGGCCTTCCTCGTGGTATGCTGCACTATGCCCTTCTGATTTATGGAGTTTCGTTCCTCATGCCCGTTTTTGGCGGTGGCGGGGATGTGGTAGGCTTGGGGTTTGGGCGCAAATGATATTGCTACCGCGGTACCCCACCTTATGATTTCGTTTATTATGAGAAATAACAAATAATATTTTTGGTTATTATTATTACTTATTATTATTATTATTGCTTATTATTATTATTATTATTATTATTATTATTATTATTATTATTATTATTATTATTATTATTATTGCTTATTATTGGCCGACTCGCGCCCTCATATCAGTTTGGACCATCCGTCGGCTCGCGAGCCCTGACTTTGGGCCAGGCTATCATGCTTGCCTTTGTTGTGGAATGCGCTGGGGCCATCATCACTGGGCGGGACGTCGTGGGTACACGCTGCTGCTGCTGCTTCCTCTGGCCCAGCAGTGCTGGTTAACGTTAGAGTTTCAGATTTGTACGACAAAAGTGGCATGAAGAGTGGCATCTTCGACGGACAGCCAATAGAGTTAATGCTGGGGATGTGTTCCACGCTGGCTGGCACCTTGGTCTACCTTATCATCAATACTTCTCTTGCGCTTCCAATTTCTACAGCTCACGCTATTGGCATGTCTCCTCACTTGAGGCGCTCAGAAGATAGTCGTTTTTTAAACGCTAACGGTAATCCTTCAAGTCGGCGGAATCGTTGGCTTCACTGTAATGGGAAAGGGAATGGAAGGGGTGCAATGGCAACGAGTTGGTCGGATAATGCTCTCCACGGTGACGTCTCCTCTTATTGGTACTAATAGACGCACTTACTCTTCCGTTGCTTCTACCGAATACTCACGACTTGCTCACGGCTGTGCAGCTGCAACGGTGTCGCTTATCCTGTTTACGATAATACGGATATGCATTCTGAGAAGGGAGAACTCACTCAAGCATGGATTCCGCGCACTTCCATTCTTCTATGGTCTAACGGTCGCCTTCTTGTGTTACTTTTTCGTATACAGAGCCTCTCCCGGCCTCGGTATTACCATCCTTCGCAACTCACAAATCACTGCGCTCTTATTCGAGGACGCCTGATTATAATAGGGTGGGATAGAGCGTACTCGTCACTTACAGTCCTCAGCGTATGCGGAATAATTGGGCTTGGCACTCTTTTTGTTGTGTGGCTGTTGGGAGTACCGCTTTTATGGCAGTGGATCGACGATAAATATGACGAGCATGGGGAGCCGCGCCTTCGTCCAACCGGAAGTACTTTATTCTCCGTGCACATAGCGGATTTGATGTTGGCTAATCTCTTTGTTTAAATAATAGGACCTCAAAAGGCAGACCAAGTTATGTACGAAGAGATGCAGGCATCAGACGAAGGATTCTCTCGTGCCTTGATTATATGCTGCATGCGCCTTCCATTCTTCAGGTACCTAGCTTCTTTTTTAGCGTTCACAGCAGCTCACTTGGAACTCTTTTATTTCACAAAAGGGATTATGTGGTTTCCAAGTTTTTTGAGCATAAGATGTCCACTCGACCTACGATTCTGCATTCTGCGTCATCAATGCGTTCGCCTCGCCTTCCCTCTCGCTTCATGATTTAATTAGCTAAACTGTTGCTGTACAGATGAGAGGGATAGCATAGATGATAGCACATCCGCCGACGACAGCAGTAGCAGCGACGACCTGGCCGACCGACCCGAGTTTTTCAAGAAACCGATGTTCATGGATCAGCAATCGTCTATGGATTTAGATAGCGTCCCGCAAAATACAGACATGGAACTGCAATTTGGTAACGAGAGTGGGGTACCATTCTCCAAATCCGCCCCATTTAAAGAGCCTCTTATACAAATTTATTTCCCCTGTTTAGGAAACCATGTACCCGTCGACGCAAAGGGAACGAAGAAAAGAGAACGAGGAACTCTATCTCCACAGCGAAATATTTGATGCGCGCACGGAAGACCTCTTTTCGTTTTTACAGATACTTTCCGCTTCTGTATCAGGTTCGTGGCTCCACAGCTGGCTGGTTGTTCATCCGACTTTGAAATAACCAACTAATGTTGTTTTTCTCAGGGTTTGCCCACGGTTCCATAGATATATCAAACGCGTCAGCCCCTTTTGTGGTCATTCTAGCGATTTTTAATGATCTAGATGGTGGCGGAATTGGACTCATTCACCAAGAGCCCTCCCTTCCTTGGTTCGTTTCCTTTGGAATAGCTCTATCTGCGTTGGCTGCGTTGCTTAACACATTCTCCCTAGGTGGATATTAGGTGTTGGGGCAGTAGCCATTTTTTTTGGCCTATCCATGTGGGGCTACAGGATAATGGACAACATAGGCTTTAATTGCACCCTGGTACTTTTACGGTCCGAACCTGTGTTTTACAAATGGTACTCAGACTCTTTTGGCAGATCACTCCTTCTCGAGGATTCAACGTTGATTTCGGCTCCTCAGTCGCTGCTGTCATTGGTATGCGTAACAGCGCGATCTCTGTTGATGGCGGTCCTCACCCAAATGTGCGCAGGGAGTAAATTACTTTTGCTGCACATGAATTCGACGTACTGTATAGTGGGGGCAATTTACGGTGTCGGCCTGTGTGATGGACTTAAGGGGCTAAACTGGCGACTTCTCCTCCACATGTGGCTGGTACTTATGCATTTTCCTGTCGTATCCCCGTAAACTGACGTCTCCTTGTCAGGCTTGGATCTGCACAGTGCCATTTTGTGGCATGGTTAGTGCTGTGGTGTTTGTTATTCTGCAGCATACATTTGTTTCCTAAGGACCAAATATTTATTTATTTATTTATTGCAAATGCATAAGAAATCCCACAATAATAAAACATGTAAAGATGACCAGAACCTGATCAAAAACATAGAAAGACTTCTTTCCGTTAACTAAATTCCAGCTCTTCCTTTTTGATTTTTTGTACATTTGTCATCCTTGTGCACTCCAACAAACAAGATGGGTCCAAAATGCAATAAACAACTCAAAAAACACAAAGAAATGAAGTATATTAGGAAATTGCGTTACTCGCGATAATCGCGTTTCGAACTCGCGTTCTTATCGCGTTCATTGCGATTTTCGCGTTGCTCGCGTTTTTCGCGATTATGGACCCATGTTCAAACGAGTAAAACGCGTTGAACTCGTAAAACGCGTAAAACACGTTTCACGCGGCGGATACGTGTTAAATGTGTGAAAAACTCGTGAAACGCGTTTTGAGGATGTGATCTCGCCAACAACGAATCGCACCACCAGTGTGGGGAACTCGTGAAATGTGTTTCACGCGTTTTACGAGTTTAACGCGTTTTACGAGCGCGTTAAGTGCAAGAGGATGGGTCATAAACGAGTAAAACGCGTTAAACTCGTAAAACGCTTAAAACACGTTTCACGAGTTCGCCACACGTTTCACGAGAAAAAAACGAGAAATTTTCCCTAAGAAAACTCGATGATGCTTGGTGGAAATCTCGCCTGCCCGATGCCCTCCGGACCTTTACTTTGGTAGAGATACTCAACAAGGTCCGTGCTTTAGGAAAAACCGGTCGTGGGGGCGGTACGAGTTGTTGTTGGCGAGATCACATCCTCAAAACGCGTTTCACGAGTTTTTCACACGTTCAACACGTTTTTCCCGTTTTTCTCGTTTCCGCCGCGTGAAACGTGTTTTACGCGTTTTACGAGTTTAACGCGTTTTACTCGTTTATGACCCATCCTCCAATAATCGCGTTTTTTGCTGCGTTTTTCGTTCCTCACGAAAGCCCCCAACACGCGATTGTGTTTATCGCAATAAACGCAATTAACTCAACAAACGCAACGAACGCGTTGTTTCGAAAACGCGATTACCGTTTCAACTTGCAGATCAACATTGTCTTGGGAGCCTATTAGCACCATGAAGAACAGCACGATGTGCCTACTGGCACGAGTTGTCGACTTGCACGAGTTGTCGCTTCTAGGGTGGGTACCCCCACTGACCCCAATTTGCCAATTTGGAAGCACGGCTACACCAGGTAGCACTCCCCCTAGCTCCTCCAGATGTGGTACCAGTGGGCTTGACCCCTCGGTGCTTGGGCCAAATTTGACTCACCCCTGGACCCCAGGTGGGGGTGGCCAATTTGCCCAATTGGACCCATCTTCCAATATCTCCGTACAAAAACTCCATTCAAAAACAAGCCAAGCTTTTTTCTTTCTCATACACTGTTCAACGGTTGGGAAACCAATGATCAATATTACTGGCACAGCATTTCGAAACGCGAAAATTGCGTTTATCGCAAAAATCGCGTTCTAGAAACGCGAAAATTGCGTTTATCGCGATAATCGCTTCGAACTCGCGTTCATTGCGATTTTCGCGTTGCTCGCGTTTTTCGCGATTATTGCATTTTGGACCCATCTTCTTTATGACCCATCCTCTTACTGTAAACAGTGCCAAAAGACGACCCAAAAGACTCACTGTGAGTGTTTCACGCAGTTTACGCGTTTTACGAGTTTAACGCGTTTTACTCGTTTAGGACCCATCCTCAGAGAAAGCCCAGATCGCCAAGCTGATTAACAAATCTTCCTTTGAAGTATGCTCCTTTTCTTTATTTCTTCATATTGGGCATTGGCAGTTTAAAAAGGAGAGGAGCACAACATATTTACATTGCATTCCCCAATATTCTTTCCCCTTGGAGCCCTATTACATGATATTATTTGCATTACTGCCCACATGACTGCTACACACATGAAAACAGACACATTATACTTCAATTGGATCATGGTCAGGCGCGGAAGGAGGGCAGGTATCAGGCAAAATTCCAACAAGTATCAACAAGTTTTCTGGAGGAAGATTTTTTCCCTTTTTTTCGCGTGGAACAACATGTTTTACGCTAGGTGGTTTCTAGCATTCTGATTGACAGGTTGTAGGTGTTTTCTATCAAACCGATTGGCCGGTTGGATTTCAAATAGAACCTATTGGTGGATTGAGGCCCGTTCTGCGTGTCGGTACCATGGGGACCTTGTGGATTTTTCATGGGGGATGGATGGTTGTGAGCAGTTGGTGCTTGGAAATCAGACCTTATAAGGTGGGTCTTTTCTTATAGGTCTGTTCTTTGGGATCATGGAGGAATTCGTGACCTTCTATTGGTTCCTACTAGGCTTGTACTCCTGTCTCCTGACAACGAGAATGGACCAATAGTGGTACTCCTGTCTCCTGACAACGAGAACGGACCAATGGGGGTCTTTCGTTCTATGGAATATGGCTGGCGCAACGATTTTTCATTCGCGCCGCTATTCCCCGCGGGAATTTTTATCGGCCGAATACAATGGAGTCCACTGAATTTCCCGCGTTTTGACCCTTCAAACCAGAAAATTACCTAGATTGTATGGAAGTAGGAGAAATTTCTCTCTAAATCCGCTCTGGTTGGCGTTTTTGTCGACATTTGAAATCCTAACGAAAAGCATGCGGCTCCCCACACTCGGAGGATATCGGCCCAATGAAAAAAAATCATTCAACGACCACGCCGCCAATAGCTAATGACTTTGGTGTCGCCAGCGCGCTTTTCGGAGTGATCGCAAGCTTATTTTACGCATCCTCGAACGCGCCTTTATTAACGTTTCCATGATGAGTGCATTCTACACGTGTTGACACGCATGCTCTGCTGACAAAGAAGATCAAATGGGAAAACCATTCACACAGCGAAAGGCAAATTGATTGTTGGATGATGCTGATACTCCTCAAGTTGAAAGTCCTCAAACTTGAAACCTGCCAAACGGAGAAGTTAGTGTGGGCAGAATAACATACAAGCTCCATACCATCTATGTCTTGACCTCTATCAACAATCTTTAACTTCGGGAATGGATGAGGCTGGCGTTGCAGCTGCGTGTTAAGTCCTACGCAAGACGAGGGACTGTCATATGCAAGCAAGCTCTATTAATAGAGTGTATTACGCATTACCTTCAACGTGGTTCTTGTAAACATGAGCGTCGCCAAGCGTATGAATGAACTCTCCTGGCGTAAGACCACACACTAAACGATGGTCAGACCAATGGCTAGCTTGTATAATGCAAACAAAGAGATCTACCATGTGCAATCATACAGGTAAGCAGGGAGTAGGAAGCAATGTTAAAGGGCACACCCAGACCCATATCCGCGGACCGCTGGTACATCTGTACCAACAATCAGCAGGGCAAATTTCTTCACAGATATTAAATTCGTTCGTTTTTACCTGACATGACAGTTCACCATTGGCCACGTAGAACTGACAGAACATATGACACGGGGGTAACACCATCTCCTGTAACTCACGTCAGCACGAAGAATACTTGCAACTGAGTAAATCGCACCTTAAGATCTGAAGGGTTCCAAGCCGACATGACAATTCGACGCGAAGATGGATTGTGCTTGATGAGTGAGATGCACTCAGCCAACTGATCGTGACCTTGTCCTGATGAGGCAAGACGTGCACTAAGCATGAAGAGATAAAGGGACACGCTAACGTTGAAGATGAGCAATGCAAACCGGTGTAATCGGTGTGCATGTCTTTGTACTGCGCTCCCCAGTGCCTCCATTGAAAACCGTAAACTGGGCCTAAAACCATCATGGAGTGTAAGGAGTGGGGCCGCAATCACATCAGAGAGTAAGTACCTAAATCACCCTCTTCTCTGTGCCCAAGCCCACACTTCGAGAGGAAATCTTTAGAGCCATTTTCTTTCCATATATTAATCTCTGTTGGGTAGGAGGCTACTGAGTTAGCCATGAGCCCGGTCGCATGTACACGTATGGACTGCAGTACTTTTAGCCTCTAAAACCTTGGAATTCGTGCAACCAGACACAAACCACAAAAGCTCCTCCGCCACGCCCTTCCACCATACGCGTTTAGTGGTCAAGAGAGGGAAGCTTCCACCCCTCAAACTGAAGCGCATTTGACAACCAAAGATGGAGAGAGTGCCTGCGGTATCATTGTAATCATGCTGCTATATTGAAAAACAGGCGGAGCACGGGAAGCGGCCAACGTACCAACACCCGTTCTGTCATCTCGAACATTGCCACTATCAAGAATGCGTCTCACAAGCTGCAGGTACTGATATTCCTCGTGCATTATTGCAGCAGTGGACGTTCTTGTATAGGTTAAATACTGACAAAGAAGTTAGGAGGCATATAACCTAGCCTTCTTGTGACGTACCTTGTACCGAACCCCGTTCTCTTCGTGGGCTGTTCCCTCATCTTCATGAGTCTCGCCCAAGGCGAAGATGCTGCCATCAAGTGATGGAAAGAAGGTATCTGCCTCGAACTCGGGCGCAATAATCTGCCGGTCCTGCACTTAGCAAGCGCACAACGCACACACGAGGCGGAAAACGCTTACCTGTGTGAGGTGCACTTTCTGGCAGCCGCTGTGGTGCAGTGATTCCTCGTACACTTGTGCTCCGCCAATGACAAAGATTCTTTCTAGTTTGCCCTCCTGTTATTGGTAGCCACAATAACAACACGACGAACTTAGCTCTTCTTCTTCTTCTTCTTCTTCTTCAATTCCTTCCCTGGCCCCCAGCCCGGCTAACAGCGTACCTTCTTGAGCGTCGAGGAAACCAAGAGGGCTTCTGTGAAGCTGCCCACAAGGAAAACCATCTGGTCGTCTGCGGGAGCTGGAGGCGCACTACTCGCAGCGGGTGGAGGGTTGCGTAGCATCATTACGATATGGTCCCACGACCAAAAGGGCGGGGAGGACGTACATACGAGTTCTGTCCCGGGTGAGGACGATGTTGTAACGTCCGGGAAGGGGACGGAACTTGGCGGGTATGGAGTCGTACGTGCGGCGGCCCATAATGACGGCGTTTCTTCTTTCGGGGTGCGTGGTGGCGAGCGTGAGGGCCTTAAAGCGCGCCATCTCTTTGGGAAGATGCCAAGGCAGTTGGCCTTGCCTTCCTATCCCACGGTTGGGGGCGATGGCCACAACGACCTCAAAAGGAACTGAGTCTCCTTGGTCGCCAGTGTTGTCGGCCATCAGGAGCGCGCAGCTGTTACGGTACCGTGTAGTGGTGGTGGTGGTGGTGTACGGTGTGGGGTGGGGTGGGGTGAGGGTGCTAGCTACAAAATGGCGGAAACAGAACGTTTTGGCGCCAAAACGCGCATTCTTGTCATAACTTAATATCCCAATATTTTTCATGTCTTTCTTGAGGTTTTCTTCGCAGTCTTTCTGTTCTAATCGAACGCGAATTGAATATTGATCTCCTGCAGCGGGTCGTGAGTGTATCTGCACAGATGAGAAACGCAATACGCCAACAACCCGCCTCGTGCCTCGTTGCGCTCTTTCCCCGCGCCCGTTTGTTTTCTCTTGGGGCGCGGGTGCCTTATGGTCCACTCCGATCCACCCCGGGCAGCCTTCAGCAACTTCCTCATGGAGGCGTGGTGGGTGGTGTGGTAACCGCCCCCCGTCCGACCCTGGCCGGGCGGTTGGGCGCGTGGACTTGCGTTGCTAGCGAGCGATCTCCTTCTCATTTTCAGCGGCGCACCCACAGCACGAGCGAACGAGGTGGCCCCGATTTGCAATCTGTTGCTCTGTTCGAACAGAGTCGGGACCTGGCAGAACGGGGCGACTTTGCTCAGGCGGCCCAGCTCGCTTCGCGCCTCGTCCAAGAGCACCTGCCTGAGGCGCAACAACAAGAAGAGGAGTCGAGAAACCCCGCTTCCCCTTTGCTACTCCGCGACAGCAAAACGTACGAGACCCTTATCGAGATCTTCTCCCGTGCCACGCGCCTAGACAAGGCCCTCGACCTTCTCCACCTGATGACTTTGCAAGGCATGCCACCGCCACACCATCGGGTCACCCCGAGCAGCTGTCAGATAGGAGGAGCTCATCATTCTATTCTGCTTTTTTGATGGCAGGTTTGGAGCCCACTCTCTCTGCCTACACCGCGGTCGTGAGTGTGGCAAATCGCCCCAACACCATCTGCTACGCGGACGCAATCTACGATAAGGTACGTAGGACATTCGTACTGCACTTCTCATTCCGCTTTGCCTTAAACATGATGCTTCGCGTCAGCTGGTCGACGAAGGAACGGAACTCGATGTTTCCTTCTACGATGCTTATGCAACGTCATTGATCGGAGCCGGCAGATTTCAGCGAGCACACCAAATCTACTTCCACATGACCAAGAGACAAAAGCTCAGTGCCACTAAAACGACCTATAGGAACCTTATCATTATCTATGGCGAGTCCAAGCGCTGGGACCTTGTAAAGAAGTACTGCACTCGCCTTTGTGCCTGATTCATGGTGTTAACCGTGGCCGTCCTGCTGTAGGGTGCTGCGTAAAATGTCAAACAGAGGCATTGCTACAGAGAGTGGACACTACAGTGCCGCGATTGTTGCAGCTGCAAAAGTTCATAAGCGCTCCTCTTTTTGCGCAAATGTCGAACGATCTCAAAAATGACTAATCCAATCGTGCAGTCCCTAGGGATAGATGAGGCGTTCACGTGGGCCGAACGGCTACAAACCGATCGCACAAACAGTACGGAGCTTACATAATTCACCAAGGAGTCCTAACCTTGAAATGACTTCAGCTTCCGGGGAGGAAATCTACAACGCTTTGGTTGAGGCCTGCTGCCTTGATTCTGATAGCTTTGACAGAAGCTGGCGTGCCATACGAAATATGAAGAAAGCTGGTAAGTTCGCGCGTCAGAAAACCGGTGGCGATGATGTATTCGGTGCACTGTCGACCAAGGCAATTAACGCAAGCATTTTACGCACAGGGCTACAGCCCTCTGTGCACACCTACAACAAGCTTCTTGAGGGCATCATAAAATCAGAGCGATATCGAGATATTGACCACGTGCTGGAAGAGATGAACAAGGATGGAGTGAGCCAGGACGCTTCCACATATTCTCTGCTGATTCAGGCCTACGCCAGGGCGGGCAATCTTTCAAAGGCTTTAGGTATGGTGGTCCGACGGACCATGGCATGAGGGAGCGCGCTAAACATTTTTCGCTCTCAGCCGCCTACAGGGAACATAAGGATATCGACTTACCGTACGGACAGGATGTGTTCGACAACCTTCTGGGAGGACTACGCCAGCAAGGTCAACTTTTGCGTCGAATGTTTTTCCGGTTGTGCACACAAATTTAACGCCCGATTTCTCTTCGCGAGCAGTGTTGCGATGCCCTCAGTCCCCGGAGAGATCGGATGACGAGTCGACGACGGCATTAAGTCAGGTAATTATGATTTATCATACCTTGTTGTGTGAAAAGATGAATTCTTACGGTTGGTTGTGGTCACCGAAAGGCGAATGCACTGTATGACGAAATGCTCGCTGCAGACGTGCCCACCAGCGTTTCCACTTTCACTCACTTGATAGAGGTGCTTGTCAGGGTAATCACCGCCGGAGCTTTCTTGGGACTTACTCTTTTTCTTCGTCGCAGATGCATTACTATGTGCACAACATCGGCAAGGCCCTTGAATTATACGATGAGATGAAGCGTAGAAGACTGAGGCCGAACGACCAATTAGTGAAGCTTATGGGTGCCATCATTACTCACGAGTTACATCGCTGCGATGACCTCCCTGCCATCGTGGCTCAACAGGTGTGATGGTGCACGAAATAAGAGTTAAAGATTTCCTTTTTGTGGGGTTGGCGCCAAGGGTGAAAAACAGCTAGGGTTGAGCAGACTCAGCGTTCTGATTTCGGTACATTCGCACACAAAAGTCACCCCAGCACTCCATTACTTGCTGGCCTGTTTTGGTTTTTGGTTTTAGATTGCTGGAAAGCAAGCAAGCAAGCTAGGGCAAGGCGCCAGCCATACCTTCCGGCACGCATTTATCCAGATCCCCTGCGGCATTTTCAAGGCAGGAGTGAAAAGCACCATAGGCACTGCCACACACTCGGGGGATGAAGCAGGCCAGGCCTTCCTCCATTCTGTCATTCAAATAAGATGTGAGCCTTAGGCTCACCACATCTTATAAATCCAGGAAAGGTTAGCGATTCGTACCTAGTCTCTTCGCTCTGGCCTGGCTGGTCGCACTCCCTCACCACCTCCTTTTCAGATGCAGTAAGGGGCAGGGGTGCATCCTCGGAAGCTTTCTCGAGATCTTTCAGCACATCTGTTTCTTCGAAGTGAGCTGGCGTAATGTTTTTTTTTTTTTTTTGTTTCCATGGAGCGGTATGATGAAACTTGCACCTTCTAGTATAGGCATGCATTTCGCTTGGATGGCGTCATGGTTGCCAGCAGTACGCAAACACCTTAACAAACTCATTAGGACGATGTTAGCGCTATGTGCATGGTCGCGACGCACGTAGTGAATTGCTCTGCGCGGACGGGATTGATGACCGCTTCCATGCAAAGAAGTGAACGCAAGCGATAGGGCTCGCATTTGCTGCAATCGAAAGAGAAACATCAAGATAAACCGCAAATAACAAAGAAGAAGAGTATTCGGGGAGAACCTGTCATCGTGAGGATGTCTGTACTCACACTCGCCCAAGGCCACGAGATCGGCTTCACAGGACATGGCCGCATAGGTGGCCTTATCCTGCGTGTCGATGCCAGATAGAGCGCAAAGGTCAGTGTGTGTTGCATTGTGAGGTGCGAGTGTGAGCAGTCTGACAGTCAGTCGTGAGGAATGAGCACGGCCAAGCGCATAGATAGGCAGCAGGCCCGCCTCCTCCCTGTGCTCGGCATTGCTGTTGGAAGGGAATTATCTAGGTAAAGCGATGCCTTGCGCTTCCCCCTCGACCAATCCTTCCGTGAGGAGCAGGGCACGCGCGAGTGTCTGGTCAAAGGGAAGGGGGCGAGCTGCAGCAAGGGGCACCTTACGAAACGCGTTACTGAAATGTGGTGCCATTTGCGGGTGGCTGCGTGTGCATAGGATATACGGGTGGCGGAAGGAAAGAGGGGCTTTTAGTGGAAGAAGGGTTCATGGCCAAATCGAGAGAGAGAGAGATCTGGAGGGTGGTATGGGTGGGTGGTACCTCGTTACGGTGGACCATTTGATGTGCCGGTCATTCGCCATGAGGCCTTGGGAGGGGAGAGCGGGTGACTCTGCCCGCCGTGAACTGAACCAGCTCGTCCACGATGACATGGATAGATGTAGGGTGCTGCTGTGGGTGCGGGAGAGAGATGTGATGAGGTGTGCAGATGAGGTGCAGGCGGGCAAATGTGACATTTTTACAATTCCTTCATATCTCTAATGAGGAATGAATAGAATGTGCCTACCCGATCCCACCGCTGTCGGCGCCACGGTGGCCTCGGCCACCCAAGCTCCGATCAGCCGGAGCGATGGTTGACTGGTGGTCGTCTTGACACAAAGTTGATGGCCTCCACCTTGATTGAGGTCCACGCGGGAACTTGACTAGTAGCTGCGCACATACAGCTTGCTCCGGCAAGTTGTACCCTGTACACCGCACACCACCATGAACGCGGACCACCTCCAGCGTAAGAAACACATGCTTTTTGTTGTCGCCTGGTGCGTCGCAGCCCTAACTCTCCCTCCTGGAACTGGCCGAAAACAAAACCAGACCCTGGGCAGGAAGGTCCTTGTGGCTAACGCCCATTATCGTGCGGGTGTGCAGGCTGCGGGAGAACTACAAGCTGGGCAAGAGCGGTTCCACGTCCAAGAATGCCGTCTATCAGGTATCCCTCCTCTTCCTCTTCCTCCTCCTCCTCCTCCTCCTCCTTGCCACCTACACGTGCGTGCATGTGGTCCTCACGAACCAACCTTGTCCTCTCCATGATCGGCGGTCCTTCATGTGCTCGTTGGTAGTGAGGTTCAACCTCTATCTGACTTCTCTTTTCTTGTCTGCACGGACATGCGTGGCGGTGGTGCATTTGGCACGTGCGCGGTGGTCCATGACCAGCACTACCTGGACATGTGCCAGGAGAAGGGCCTCGAACC
>CDEZ01019261.1:0-17217 GCA_000826365.1 Acanthamoeba royreba | reverse complement strand
ACAGCTGTCCCGCTGGCGTGTTGTCCGACACCACCGGCGGAAGAACAGAGGCATTCAAAAAGGCGCCACGCAGAGTCGTATCGTAGAGGGACGACGGAATAGTGTCGAATACAACCTGGCGCAGAGCCACGCTGCCCACTGCCTCACGTATAGTCTCCGCAATAGCGAGAAGGTCAGTAGCATTGCCAATCGAGGTGAAGGTGATGACAGCCGGGTCGGTGCGGTCGAAGAGATCAGCGTCATAAAGCGCAAAACTCTCATCAATGGGCTGCGCGGGTGGAAGAAGGAAGCCAGACCATCCAGCGGGAAAGTTCGTCGCAGAAACAAGCGGCACACTGCGAATAGTCTTTGCGATGATTCCGCTCATGTATGCTGGCTTACTGCCGCCTGCCTTATAAATAGAAAGACGGAACTCAAGAGTGATGTTGAGGAGTTCAAGTGTCTGGCCGTCAGTAGAGATGTTGGCTGCGACGGTTCGGCGCAGCTGACCGTCGCTTGATGTGAGACCTTGCGTCTGGGCGAATTTGGTTGAGAGATGAAGAAGGGTATCGGAAGCAGTTTGCCAAGTAGCGTCGCGTGCAGAGAAAGCGGCTCCCCCCTGTTTGGCGCAGGCTTGACGCGCCCACGACCCTATGTAGTCCCACAACCAAGGCGCTGAAGCCAATCCGTCTATGGCATCAGTCGCGCCTGCGGGCACATATGAAAAAAGTTGTCGTGAGCGCGCAGCAAGCATATCACGGCATACTGTGAATGTACAACCTGTGTGAAAGTTGACCACGGTACAGAGTGGCGAAGCTGCGATGTCTGAGATGATAGAGAAGAAGAGTAGAAAGGCAAAAATGTTGCGTAAGGCATAGAGATCCCGTATTAGCGAGCCGCGTCGCAGTGTCATAGTCGAAGAATACGCAGAGAGGCGCTTTCCCACCGGTGCAGCCTTTTCCGCGGAGTTGAGTCGCGAAACAGGAGAGGAAAGAGAGCGTGCCCTCTCCGTCCCGCAGTCTGGGTAAAGTTCTTCCGCCGTTTGCTTAGCACAGCAGGGTGCACTCTCCGCCTCTCCTCGTCGTGTAATGTTCCTCCGCTGTTTCTTGTTTGCACATGAGCTTAAATAACTCACATTTTCAGAAAACCTTTTAAGGTATCACTTCCATATAAGATCAGTAACACGTGTGGCCCCTAAGCGTCTGTAGTAGAACTAATCTCCATTGAACGGTGCCTATGTACATACCGAGCCAGAATGTTATTTACACCTCATCCCATGAACCCGTCCTCGTCGTCTCGTCGGTAGTTGATGCTGCTTGCGCCCATTCCATACAGCGCCTCCGCGATTCGCTCGCGACAGCTTTCGGCGGCCGAAGGAACCTGCGTGCTGTAAGCATCCATACCCTGGAATGAATGGAAGTAAACGGCGTTGCATACCAGGATCTCTCTTTCCAACTGTTCTCTACTGATGTAATGGAATAGGACGTCGCTATTGCTCCAGCTGCCTTCGCGCTCCGCCCCTGCACTCAACAACAATGTGAGCTCATCTGTCAAGCTCAATTCCTTCATTAAGATGCGTAACTGCCTCCAGTAGCTGGACGCTGATGCTCCTCGCTCGGCTCCTCTTGGTCTCCTGCTCCCGGGCTTCTCGCTGCCCCACGAGCTTCTTCAGTGTGTGGTGGAGTCACAGTGTCCCCTGCCCAGTGAGTCCGGCCAACAACATAAACGTGGTCAGCGTAGGACAGAGGCCTGATGAGGCCAATGCACTGGACGACGTACCACGCCTGAGGCCGGCCACAGTCACCGTGGGATTGCATATCTGCACTGACACGACGCCTGGCGGGTGCGGTGGGGCAACCACCTCCACCAACTCATCACTACATGCACATCACCCAAGAATAATAATCAATTCTTTAAAAAGAATTGTATAAGTATGAATATATTATTTAGCATTAAATTTATTTAAAATAAATAAATAAATAAATAAAAAGGTGCACCCACAGTACCTGTGGTAGGTGAGGGCAAGGTCGCGAACGGGACCGAAGCGGCAACGGCAGCCCGGCCTGAAGTTGGATCCCACCACGAGCACGCGCTGCCCGCCCGCCGAGAGGCCCACGTTGGGCTGCAGCTCGTCTACGCGCGGCACCAATGCTGCATAGCAGGCTTCCGCTGGGCGGCTGCCCAACGTCGCGGCCGCAGCTAAGAAAGACGCATCTTCGCTGGCGGCCGGGGATGTCGTGGAAGGCGGGGATGGAGATGAAGAAGAAGAGGGGACGACAAGGTGAGGGCGTGCAGGGAGGACCAGGTTGAGTGAGGCGCCGTCGCGGACGCCGGCGTCGGCCAGCACCTGCGCATCTGTACTCAGGACGAGGCCGCCGAAGATGACCTTGGTCTGCGCATGGCGGATGAGGGCCGGTAGATCCTCCACTGCCTCCCACGCCCGCAGCCGATCTGCAACCGCCTCGCGGAGCTCCCGCACGGAGGCCGAGGGCGGCAGGGCGAGCTCGATGGGCGTGTCGGGGCTCAGGGCGCTCACCCACGACGAGCGCGGCGAGGCGCGCAGGTGCACCGTCACATGCTGGCCGGTGCCAGTGCCGGTAGTGCTGGACGCTCGCGGGGTACCAGTGGCCACTGGCGCTTGTATTGCTGCTGCTTCATGCATTGAACCCAAATCAATTTCGAAAAAGCAAAAATAAATTTGGTCGATTTGTAAATGTTTCAAAAAAGAACCAAACGAAAACTTGGAGAACGAAGAAAAAGGAGGAAGACACAAGAAGCAGAAGAATACATACACTTGGATGTTTAAATTAAAGGACGCAGGGGAGTGAGGCGGAATCACGCTAGGTAGCGAGGAGGGTAAGAGGAAAAGACCACAGCGAAGGGCAAAGACGCTTTGCTCAGAGCCTCCTGATGATCACCATCCCGAGGCGCTCCCTGCCACTCTTGCTGATTCCCGAGACTTGCAACTCACGCCGCTCTGTCCCGGCCATGTCGGTCGGTCACAGTGATTTAGAGGTTCTTGTTGAGGAACTTCCTCTTGTTGAAGCACATCCACCACTTGGAGGGCTCGTTCTCGCCGAAGGCATAGACGGCCTCGACGAGCCTGTCACCGGTCTCCTGCCTGAGCTGAGTCAGGTACTGACGGATCTGGTCTGTTGGTTGACAAACAAAAAGAAAAAGTTGTTAGTAAACGCGTCACAGCAGATTTTCCTTCCTCGCAGGGCCACCCCCGCAGGAAACGACCAAAAAGAATCAAAATCGTCTCAAGGCCCATTGGGAACTTGACGAAGGGAAATTTTGAATTCAAAGGAAGGAAGTTGAACTGCAAAAGGAGGACAAAAGAGGGGCGACGAACCAGACTCAGCACGGTTAGCAGGGTTGGATACGAAACCAGCGAGGGCGAAGTTCTTGTCGCCGGGGATGGCAAAGTTCTGGATGGCGAGGTTGAACATATTCTTCTGCGCGCCGCCCTTCGACTGGTTGGCCATCTGGTTGAGGGCCTGCGAGATGTAGAGCGTGAGGTAGATGAGCACACGGTCAGCCGGCCCCTTGACCTCGTAGTTCCTGAAGAGCACGTTGGCCTTGAAGAAGCTAATGGCCTCATCAATGATGTCGGGTTGGTCTGCACACGATTAGGGTTTGTTAAGGGCTATCTCATCGCAACATGAAGGGCTGTGCGATGAACAAAAATTACCCCCCCCAAATCTTAATCCTGCAAGGAGGGCCCCCAAGAGACATACCAGCAGGACCAGCGTAGCGAGGGGCGGGACCCTTGTACTTGGTCTTGATGGGCAGGACGGCCATGCCGCACATGACGCGCATGTCGGGCTCCTTGTTGTACTGCGAGTGGTAGGCCTGCAGCAGAAGAGAATTATTCAAAATTGGCACACGTGTATGTTGGGTCGTTCTCATGGTCCATAGTCGATCTTGTGGGGGTTTGCCTCAAAGTGACAAAAAATAAACAACAAAAAGTGCACTTCCATCTTCGCGATCGCAGCCCACAAAAATATAACGTACCGGCATCGTTAATGTATCTTCTTGGCTCAAAACACAAGACTACTGCTGAATGGAAAAGAGATCGATGGCCTGATCGAAACGAGTACGCGGTGTTGGGACAACCACTTTACGCTGCCCAGTAATATCCAGGAAAAACAGCTATTGCGACTCCCACCAATCGTGTAAACCGACACTCTGTTCTGGTCTTCCCTGGCAATTCCGTCCACGCTGGCTGATCAACTGTTTGACATTCCTTTCGTTCACGCAAACTCTGGCCGGTTCATCTGAGAAATTTAAATCATCCTCTTACGCATATCCGCCGAAATCTGACGTGGAAGCGACACCTATCATCTTCCTGTTGCGCAGCACGCGGCTTCTTTCGACAATTCTTTCATCGTGTGCGCGAACTAACACCCTTCTCAACTTCTTTGAACTACTTTCGCCTCACCCCACACACATATACAGCCCCTTCACGTCCAGTGCCACTTTTTGTTTTCAGAAGACTTCACACCTTCCGCCCTTTTTCCCTCTTCGTTTTTTTTTCTAATAACACGGGTACCTCCCAGCTACAAGACTTGTTAAAAAAATAGTTTTTATTTTAACATTTTTTTCAAGTTCTTTTTTAAACATTATTAATGAGGGGTGCCCTCTGTAAAAATAGAATTGATTTTACAGAAATAAAACATTTTCATGTGTCTTGCTTGTTTTCTCAGAGCTGACCACCTGAAATTGTAGTTAATAGGCTGAAAGTAAAGACGTCGTCCCGGACAGCCATGTCAGGGACGACGAGTCTGGTGTGTCTGCTGGCGGCATGCTGTTGGCCGTCTAACGACAAAGACGTGGCTGACACGATCAAGCTTTGCATGGCCGACGACGACAACACGGCCCATTCCGCCATGCGCACGCTGGCCGCGCAGGCCGAGGACGGTACCATTACTCTCTTTGTGTCTTTCTTTTCTCTGTGCGAGGTGACAGGCACATTTCATCGAGACCCAGCGAGCCTATTGGCTTGTTTTGCTTGCTATTTCCTGGCAACCAATCATCATTACATTTTACCAGTGAGTGGTGGGTGTGGGTGATTCAGTGTGAAACAACTGTGATGACCGAAAAGAGACTGACCATGTCGCGGTTCTTGTTGTTTTGTTGTTGTGAACGACAGACGAAACGTGGGGCGTGATCGTGATGAAGGTGGCACGCAAGTTCGGTCATAAACAGAGCGAAGGACAGCGAACCGATGCTGCCACGCAGCTTGTACTCCTCATGGATCTCATGCCTCTGTGCGACTCACGAAGGTACTTATAAGATTGGTTCTGGGGGTGGACCGCATCATCAGAAACTAACTCACGAGGTCACCTCACCTAGGGCTGTAAATACTAGTGAGGACCTCCTCTCTTTTGCCCGGGACGAAGCCAATCCTGCACAATTGCGTAATGCACTGGTGGTGTGGAACGCCTTTGCCGGCAAGTTCGATTGTATTTCTTTTCTATTCGTTCTTTTTATTGAGCCGCGACATCAAGCTAACACATCTCTTTCGCGGTTAGTACGTGTGGGGTCTCGCGTATTGACTGATGAGCTGCTCACCTTCCTTATGGACAATGCTAATCACCGATACACCACCGACAACGAGGTACGGTTCTCGAGCTTCCATGGAACCCCAAGTTCCGTTTGCTGACACGAGTTTTGCGGGCGTTTTGTTACAGGTATGTATGCATGCTCTGCTCACGCTAGAGAGATTTATCAAAGCGAACCCGGACAATGCACGGCGCATCAGCGAGGTAGGTGGCCTATCATTTTGCCGTTATGTATTTCTCTCTAAATCAGTTAATCTTCATCACAAGCTGGGCTATTACGAGCGACTGGAAGAACTGCTCAGGCATTCATCTGATCATCAAATACGTCTCATCTGCGAGTGGGCGCTTACACACAACCACGGTAGTCTAACAGAACCAATTCTGAATGTCAAACTAAGTCTAATATCAACAATTTGTAATTCCAGCTCGACCTGGAGCTTCCTACGGGATACCAAAGAAGCGAAAACGAAGCGGGGATGCCGAAAGCGACAACGAAGCAGAGAATGCGCCAGGGCGTGAAAAGAAAACTAAGAGAAACACAAGGCGACAACGTGGCAGAAGCAGGACTGTGAGCAGTTCCACAAGTATGGGTGATGAAAAAAGTGGTGAGAGCCACCATACGATGGACGATGAAGATGACTACAACAGCTTTGGGCTTGATGAATTCCATAACGGTTCGGATTTGGAGAATCGGATGCCGCGCAAGGAAGTCGGGCTCAATTTCGTGGACCGAACCAACTTTGTAAAACTTTCCAGTGATGGCTTAGAAGTTCGAAACGATTCGACATCGTTCGGCAGCGTGCGAGCCAATTGCTATGTATCATCTGTAGATAGGTATCTTTTTCAACGCTCACCGTTGTTCCTTCTCGGCGTAAACTCATCTTGATCGCTTGACAGAAACGGTAACGTATGTAAAGGAGGCAAATGGTACTATGAAGTCACGCTGCGTACTGGTGGTATTATTCAAGTTGGATGGGCCACAAAAGACTGCGCTTTCAAACCCGAGGTATTCCAGGCTCTTAAACTGACTAGTATCGCATGTGACCTAACCCTTGTAAAATAGGAGGGTTCGGGCGTAGGCGATGACTTCTATTCGTACGCATACGATGGCTGCCGTAGGCTTGCCTGGCATGCAGCTTCATCCTTCCCCGTACGTTTATACATGCCCTTGTTGCCAACACTTCGATCTTACATTTTGCTCAGTGTGGACACGACGAACGAAGGTGGAAAGCAGGAGATGTTGTGGGTTGCCTCTTCGATGCCAGGTCAGGGTAAGTAACTGCAGAGCCAAAGCATGTAACACACAAACGGCAATTAAACTAATTCCGAGCTCGTTGCATTCGGCAGAGTTATTTCCTTCACGCTAAACGGAAGGTTCAGCAGGGAGTTAGGTGCGAGCACCTTCATTGGTGTGCGCGGAGGGCTGGCCTTCTATCCTGCCCTCAGCATCGGAGCTTTTCAGCAGTGCCGCCTCAACTTTGGCGGGGAGCCATTCAAGTATTGTCCTTCCAAATTCTATGGGTTGTGCCTTGCTCATGAACGTTCGCCCTACGATCAGATTCAAGCCTGCCGGCTACCGGAGCGTAAATGACTTCGCGACGTTTTACGACATCCCGCTAGAGGGCTCGGGGGCAGAAGACAATCCAGTTGACAGTGAGCAATCTCAGCTAGCTCCATCCACGACTTCAATTGGCGGGGTCGATCGAGATGACAAGGATATCGATGAAGATCGCCTGTGCAAAATCTGCTACGCTCAGGAAGGCGAAATCAGGCTTCGGCCTTGCGGCCACCGAGAAATCTGCTTCGCATGTTCTATCAGGTAAGGACAACTTAGTGCACTTCATTGTGCCCTCGGACTGAAAACATGTTTTCTTGCAGGTTGGTGGTGTGTCCTGTGTGCAGATGCCCTATCGAGGACCGGGAGCACGTTGCCACCACCGCTGATGCGGAAGAGAGCAGCTATTTGAACCCTCAGTCGACTTCCAGCCTCTGTGCCACTCCCTCATCAAATTCCCCTTGCTCGTCCTCTTCTACTGCGCAACTTATGCTGGTGCAGTAGTGAGGATGGAAGCGCTGTTTCGTACTGCCTCAAGCTCTCCCCGCCTATTGTTATCTTCTGTGAATACATTCATCAGCTTGTACAGAACCAAATCCCTGATTCCTCCACTTGGCTCCACGGCTTCCCCTTTAGCGTGCGCGTCAGGCTTTTGGCAAGCCGCATGAAATGGTACAAAAGTTTATTTCAAGAAGTACAAGAGCAGTGTAACTCTCAAAGCGGGCGGGATTCATCAACGTCCACGCCATCATCATTGATTGAGAGGCCCGGCACGATGACCGGCGCCTGGTAGCCGACCGCCGCTTCGTCCCGCAGCAGAGGCCTCTTGCTCTCGGCCAGCGACAGGCCAAGACCACCGGTGCCGCCGTTATCGCGAGTACTGACGGCAGATGAGCTCTTGGCGATGGAAGGCAAAGGAATGAAGAGAAGAGAACCGGCCAGCGTGGGGAGTAGAGCCCACACAAACCAGGTAACGAGCCACAGCTCTCCTCCGCTACCTCCGTCGTCCACACCAAGAGTAGTGATGAAGATCAGGCCTGCGGCAGTGCTAATGAACGAGGAGATTCCAGTAATCATAACGGGGCTGACACGCCACCAGCCGCGCACGAGCGAAGATCGCAGAAGCATTGCGCTCAGACTGGCGGCACTGTCGAGCACCACAGCAGTGATTGCTGCGGCGTAGAGGACTCCACGCGGCATGTAGCCGTGATTGCTAAGGCGGATGAACAACGACGTCCAGAGGATAACGAAAGCGATGAGGATGGCCGGAAGAAGGGAGAGTATCTTTCGGCTGAGGAGTGGAAGAGCTGCGAAGGTGTGCAGTACGTAGGATGCAAGCACAAATATGCCGAAGAGACCGAGGAATGCAGTGAGCACTGGCCAGCTGCTTTCGATGCCTTCGTGAGCAGGAGCTTGAATAATGATGAACGGCAACGCGACTATGGTGACGGAGGTTACTGCGCGTCGCATGACCGTTGCGAAACGAATGCGTTCATGGAAGAAGAGCAGTCCAAGAAGGATCACACTCAAGACCAAGAACGCAATCATCAAGCATAGGTGGAATATGCTGGGCGTGTAGGGAGCGCAGCTGCTGCTGTCGGTGGTGACGACGGTAGCGATCATCCAATGAGCGGCCTGGGTGAGGGATATGACACGTGCATGCCAGGTGGTCGATGATGTGATCAGTCCAGCGAGCGCAGCAGTGATGAGGAACGGCCCGAAAGGTGTCGGCACAATACTGCCTGTGAAGATCCACAAACCGAAGCCTCCAGCGGTGATTACACCGAAGAGCACCAGGGCGGCCACGCCGACATCCCACTCGCTCGGCGCATCAACCCATCCAATGCTGGAAGGGTTGCTCGTAATATACAGCACGTAAGGCAAGTACAGCGGCGACTCAGAGCCCGAATTGTTCACTGATGGAGGATTGAAGTCGGTGAGGAGGCGATGATCCGGATGAACTCGCAGATCTACGACTACTCTAGTGTTGCATTCTTGCGTATCATCGTCGAGGCGACAAGGCAGGTCGGAATCGAGCCAAGGGGCTTGGCGTGTGGTGAGCCACAACCATGAGTTACGGTCGCTTTGATCTCCAGGCAGGTAGCAATAGGAAGCCCAGGCATCGTTGGTCAGCAGAGGTTGTATCCACTGGCTTGGTAGATTGACCCTCAGGCCAGTAGCTTGAAGAATGTTAATGGATGGTGAGGAATCGGGTTGAGTCGTGAGTGGCGCCAGCATGACTGTGGCATTCTCATGGATGATAACCAATGGGGTTTCGGGTTGCTCGGAACCTAATGCCGCCGGTTGCATGTTTACTTGGGTGCTGCCGTCGTGAATGTCCAAGATGATTGAGCCTCGGAGTTCATCCATCCATTGGACAGCGAGAAGCGGTGCCGTGAGGGGAGAATCCTCGACGAAGAATTCCTGGGCGGTGTCGTTATGTGCGGGAATCGGCTCTTCGTAAGCCCATATGGAGTTCGGGTTCAGCTGCACATCGCGGGTGGTGGTGTTGGTTGCGTTATGCAGGAGGACTATTAGGTAGAGCGCTTTGTCAAGGCGGACGAGCGGCAGGTGACGAGGCGATGCCAGTACGCCGCCGCGTATTTGCACACTTTGCAGTAGGTCGCTGGCGATCACGGTTGCCCCGCTTCTTACCATGGCCAGATCGCTATCGGCGCTTTGATTAGCCTTGGGCGGCTGGCCGAAGAACCACAAGCAATAACGAGCGTCGGCGGGACTGTTGGCGACCTCGATCACGGATTCGTTCGCCGTTCCCAGCACCGGAGTCATGACCGTCAGGTTGCCGCCACTCTCTAGGATAACCTCAAACTGGCGATCGCTGACGGTCAGTGTGCCGTTATTGATCACAGTATGATCCCATACGGCGCCCTCGGTGTCGTTAAGCTGAACTTGAGTCGTAACACGTTGAAGAGTAAGCCTTCTTACTGCTCGTTGTGCACCTAAGCCACGCACGCTCACCCATGGGCTGGTAAGATTTACGCTCGCCAAGTGTTGAGAATAGACGGAGCAGTCCTTGGCTGAAGCGGCAATCACACTGATGTTCTCCAGCGCGGCCGAGAACCACGGCGAAAAGGGCGTTGAGGGGGCATTGAAGCCCGCACCGAGTAGACAGCCGTCGATGAAGTTCACACCGGAGCTAAACGACCAGCTCTGATCAAAGGCAAGGTGAGAGCGGTCGCCAGCAACAACGACCGTCCGATTGGCCAAGAGCGCTGTCGGAGCAATGGTGAGCGTGGCGTTTGTGGTGAGTGTTGTGTTCTCCACGGTGGCGAGATAGACTGTTGAAGGCACGTTTGCGGGAGTGTTCGGCGTGATGATCACTAGGTCGTTACCGGCGGTACCATCGACATTGACCGCGATCGCCCGCAGCTCGGAGGCAATCTTCAGATGATCAACGTGAGAGGTGCGAACTTCGAGCATACCCACTAGGACGCTACATAAGCCTTGAGGTTGGAGCGAAGCGATGCTGACCGGTTGTGCCACGTCCGCGCTTGATCCCTGAATGTTTATCGTGGATCCTGAGCGCGAGCCGGGCAGAGTCCACATGTTGACCACGAGGTCGCTCGTGGAGGGAACATCAACCTCAACGTCCCAGTCCGAGGCTGGCGGGAAGGGCGGTTCTTGGTGACCCTGGCCATTAAAACTAACGGTCGTTGACATCGCTGAACCGACCACGCTGTAGATCACATTCGACACGGCATCCACTCGAATGACCTTGGAATCGGTGACGTTGATCGTGATCCGTTCCCTGTTATCGCTCTGTCTGGCATCGTAGGATTGAGGCAAGCGAAGTCGAGCGCCGTTGATCGGTATTCTCTCGTTGGTCGTCAACGTAGGGCGATTCAAGGGAGACTCAGAGATAGGTGGAGGGTTGCCACCGAAGATGGAGAGAAGATCCTGCTTCCACATTTGCTTCAGATTGAGCGCAGCATTGTACGGGCCGATCGGCATCACCACGTCGCCCTGAATGTGCGGTGGAAGGGGCAAGTCACCCCAATAGAACGCAATCGCATCCACATCGGTGTCATCGCCTAACATCGCCGTGATGTTGCGTGAAGGAGCTCCGATCAGCAGAGAGTCAGCACCCGCGCCCAGATCGAACCGAGCACTTACGTAGTTGCTTGCGGCAGTCTCTGATACAGTGAGCCACGTGACGTTATCATTTCCAGAGCCAAGGCTCACCGCAACGCTGGCTGCGTCGATGTTAATGCCGTAGAACGAATCGTCAGCCCAGCCGGTCTTGATCGTTACATTTATCGGCCCATTGTAGATCACTGGGCACGGATTGGAGCAGGCCGCTGCAGGCAGTCCATGCGAAGTGAATAGATCACACATCCACGAGGTGGGCGTCTGCGCCACGTAAGTCGGTCCTACGCTGCCGTTGACGCTCAAATCGGACTTGGCAATACATTCTTGATCTAGATAGTAATGCTGCGCGGGCGCTTGCTGGCCTGTACCCGAGGCCAACCTCACAACGGCCGCTATGCTTGATGTCGTGGGGTTACCAGTGTAAGAGGGCAGCTGCGCGATGGCGACTGGAGCCAGCAGGCTATTGAGCGGATCTACAGAGTAGATCGGTGTCTCCACTGGGCCGACGTCAATCTCCGTGATGTGTCCAGTGAGGAGGACAGCGCTGTTGGTCGAGGTCACACGGGCAACGTTGGTCACACTTGCATTCTGAGGGAACTCGAAGAAGAACTCGGTTCCTGCAGTGCCCTCGTCCAGTCGCAGAACGGAGCCGCCGCTGCCGAACTGGAGATTTATGCGCTGCACTTGGTCGAACATCAAATGGAAGAAGTTGCCATCGCCCAGGGCATCGTAGATGAGGATGGAGTTCCTCTGAATGTCGTATTGCAGTGGGCGATCCTCCGCGGAAGCCTCCACTATCACGCTAATCACCTGTCCCTCATCGCCTGCCGTTCCGTCGAGCCACACGGTACAGCGCATGTCGGATACCGTCTGCTGACGACCTACACGAAGCTCATGGGTGCCGCCACCCTCAAAGCGGTATCGTACTTCAGACTTGCCGTTGCACCCTGTGATCTGCTGCGCGATAGTGCCTCCGACCGTGTTCTGTGCCACAACGATGACTGAGTCGTCGCGATCCGGAGCGATCAAAGTGACTTTGGCCGTCGTGTTGGCGGCGCCTTTGATAAAGTATGTGCGTCTCTCGATGCTTGTGTGGCGGAGCGAGTGGGTATTGTTGAGGTTGTCCAAGTCGTCCGCGAATCTGGCCACACTCGATCCACCCACGCCGTTCTTAACGACGATCCACGTCGGACCCATGGTGACCTCCATGTCTCCAAGGCCAGGTTGTACTTCGACCGTAATTTCGGCCATGTCCACGCCCGAACCACCAGCCAGGAACGTGCTGCCCTGCAGAAGGTGCATGCCCTGAACAATGAAAAGGTCGTCGCCGACACCTCCCGTCACGCTGGCCGATACGCCAGCGCTTATGTCGGCAATAGTATACGTGCTAGCTCGTTGAAGATCGCCTGTCACGGATAGTATTCGGTAGGTGAGCGGCATCATCACCTGTGCGGTGTTGCCTGCCCCATCCACGGCGACGAGAGACGAGGAGGAGATCGTGTACTGGGTGGCAGGAATGTCGCTCGAAACCACCCACGCCTCGCCGTCCAATGTAACCGGACGGCCGTTGTAAAGGGCAGCGGAACCGGAGAGACTGACGTTGTTGGTGGCCATAGCCTCGATCAATGCTGGGCATGGTACGCCCCAGAGAGCATAGGCCACGCCGGTCATCGGCTCTGCCATGTGAAGCTGTGCGCAGGCGGACAGGACAACTCCGGGAGTGGAATCGGGGGATACCGCCTGAGGGGAGATCGTGATGACATTGATGTTGGAATACTCGCCGACGAGGAAGCGCAGAGTGGCCGTAGAGTAGTTGGGGAATTCCACAACTTGCGAGACATAGCCAACCGACCTGTGGTCCACGTAGCCCATGAACACCCAACACTCAACAATGTACAATTGCTGCAAACGTACCAGGTGAAGGGGATAGAGCCGGGATTGCCGGTGGCTGTGATAGCCTGGCTCATAGGAATTCCGCTACGCATGAGGTGTGGCATTGCTGATGCCTCGCTGACTCCCGCCGGATTGAAGTCAATCGTGAGACCCTCGGGGGTTTCGTAGATGTTGTAGTTGAGATCTGTTTTGTCTTCGGCTCTCTTGAAATGAGAAATCTCAGGGGAGCATGTTTCACATTCGGGCTCGCTCAGCATCAGGGCACCGGTACCGGCATCGAAGGACACCATATCCAGATTCACCTGTGCTTGCTGGTTGGCGATGGAGGCGAAGATCTTACGAGAGTTGTCGAAGAGAGGCCAAGCCTTCTGCCACTCCTTGTTAAAGAGGGTCCAGCAAATCTTCTTAAAGAGAAGATTGATGCAAGCTTGGATCTTGATTCCGAACCCGACCTTGAGCTGAATGCGCAGCTTGATGGATCCAGCTAAGCCGTTGCGCTGCACTAGATAGAAGAGCTCATTGAAGGTAACCCACCCATCGCTGTCGATGTCGACGAACGCGGCGTCACCTTCCAGCGTGACACGCAGGTAGACCTCGCCTCTGAAGATGAGGATACTGATCGCCACGCCGCCTTTTACTCCTACAGCCGCTTGTACTGGCCATCGTTCCGATCCGTCGTCGTACTTAGTTGGCAGGGCGAGTGCACCGAATATCGCTCCTGGAGATTTTGTCTTGAAGGCCTGCGCCAAGCCCGAGTACATGAGGGACACTCCACCGAATCGCATCGAGACCTGCGCATCGACGCCCACGACGAGGCTCACTATCGGGAAGACGAACACCGGAATGTCCCATTCCACGCCCATGTAGAAGACGAAGTCTGGCAGAGTGACCCCCACTATGGGGAAGTCCTGGCCGATCATTGCGTTCACCAGGGTCAGGCCCAAGTTCTCGAAAAGGTAGAGGCGCACGCCGAACGAGCCCGTCTTGTTGAGTCCGTGATAGAATTTCGTTACCGTCTGCTTGAGCTGCGGCGATTGGTACGGGTCGGTAAAGCTTATCGAGCCAGGGGGGAAATCGGGGCCGGAGTAGACGAGTTCTGGGTGCACCGCGTTGAAATCAACGGTGAAGTTGCGGACCAGCTGTACCACATTGCATCCCTCGCCATCGAGCGCCTTGGTGATGTACCGCACTTGGTCGAGCGTGTCGTAGATATCCAGGAATACCTCCAAGGCCTGGATCAACGACTTCAGATCGCAGTCGCCGTCCAGCTGGCAGGCGAAATCAAGCAGCTGGACCACGTTGAGATCACTTCCGAACACATCTGACAAACCAGGAATGGGCTTCAGGAGGAGACCATTCTTGCCGAGGACCGGATCTAGTGGCTTCATGAACCGGTCAAGCGTCTGTGCGACTGTCGAAGTGACCGCGTTGGACAGCAAGCGGCCGATGCAGAAAGTGATATCGGAGAGCGCGAAGTGTGGAACGAGACTGCGATCACCGTGAATGTTCCAGTCCCAAGTCAGATTGAGCGTAGCCTGCCAGTGCGGCAAGGCGTCGAGCGCGTCGGATGACTTAGCCAGTCGTTCGGCTAGCTTGCCTCCAAGACCTAACTGAGCCTCTCCATAGACCTGTGCCTTCACTCCAAGATCGACGTCGAACGTGTTGCTGACAGTGAGGCGGCCGCTCAACAACTGTGGCTGCTTGATCTTCAGATCAGCGCCAATCCATCCGATCGTTCCGGAGAGACCACAGTCATCGGAAACCTTCAGTGCGATGTCGGCCTCGAATGCAGGCGATGTCTCAAAGCGGAAGGAGAGACCGTTGGTTCTGTTGAACGCCATGACTAGCTTCAGGTCCCATCCCATGTTGAGTGCTCCTTCACACTTGAAAACGAGGGAAGCGAAGCCATGGCGGCCCAAATTGAACCCGATATCGCCCAGAGATCGAGACTTGGTGCTCTTGAAATGAAGCGGCCACTCGTACTCAGGATCGGTGGCATTGGGCACTGCCGGGCACTCGGCCAGGACCTTGGTCTTCTGTAGCTCACGACAAAGAGCCTCGGTGAAGAGCTGCAGAACGATCTGGTCCAGTTTTGCTTGATCTTCGGTTATATTCATGTTGAGAATCGTGGTGGTGATGTTGTTGATAGCGGCAGTGAGTCGTTTCATGCTGTCCGCACCATTCATCGAACCGATGCTGTCTATGACCAAGGCCGAGAGAACGCGGCCGATGAGAGGAAGCATAACCGCGCTCCCTCGGAGCTGTCCTCCATTGCCGAATAGACGGGCGAGGAAGTTGGAGAATCCGGCCTCCCATTGCGCGAGGAATCGAGTGGAGAAGTATTCGAGCAGTGAGCTTGAGAGCAGCTTCTTTAGGAGTTCTTTGGCGAAGCCCTGACCGCATCCGCTTTGACTCACCACGGCCTTGGTGCCGGTGAGGAACGCCTGGAGGTCGGGTACAGTCACGTTAAGCGTACACCGCAATGACGCGTCGAATCCCACCGCGGCGGTGAAGCCGGCCTGACCGGTAATTGAAATACGGCCCTGTTGGGCCTCCGCCAATGTCGAACGATGGCCCGTGGTGCCTTCCGGCACCACCAATGCTGTACTGTAGCCATCATCGTATGCCAGCGCGTAGGCTGTGGATGTGCTGCCGGATGTGCTCAGCAGGCGAACCACGAGGGTAGCCGGATTGCCCAGCCAGGCGTGTGCAGTCACGAGATCCAACGAAATGGATCCAAAGTAGAACCTCATGGTCCCGCGAGCATCGAAGGCGGCTTGAGCCATGAAGTAAGTGCCTTCAGGATCCAGGCGCAAAGAGAGCTGTCCGTTATTGAAGAGTGCCTGAAGGCGCATCTTGAAGTCAAATCTTCCCATCAACGACAGGTCGCCTGTAGCTCCGAAGCCGACAGGAAGGCTGTCGCCAAAGAGGGAACCAGTATCCAACTGGAGCTGATCAGCGTACGACCGGTTGAAGGGCGTAACCACGAGATCCACGGTGAGGCCCTCGGCTGAGAGCGATCCATTGACACACGAAGTCATGTTCCCTCCAAACGCACTCTTGGCCACCGTGCGGCAGTACGTGAACAGCGAGAACGGTTGGCCATTGGTGCACACAGTCGATTGAATGTCGTTAAGCGATGAGACAAGGCTGTCCGAGAGGAGGGAACCGAAGGTGTTTCGACTGAAGGGGATCTTCTTGGAAGACACCGGAGAGGTGACGATTGCTTGCGAGATGTTGTTCGCGAGGCCCATCCATGTGCATATGGTGTTATTGGTCTTCACCAGATTCTGGAAGGTGTTCACCGCTTGCGCGGTTCCGTTGAAGAGCGCACGCCAGTCGGAAAGCTCGCGTTGCGTTACGTTGCGGAGCTCGTCAAGGCTTCGTACGACTAACTGGCGAACTTGGGAGAAAGCCACATCCGGAAGGTCGGTGGCTACCTTCGTGAGGTCTGTCATCTGAAGCTTAGATACAGCAGCCGAGTTGTTGAGGGCAAGATTGACCACAAATTGCTCGAAGAACTTCTCGCGAGATGTATAGAGCTGTGAGAGCGTCTGGTACGAGTTGAGGCTCTGCACGGCGACCGTGATGGCGCTTCGCGCCTGATGCTCGGCTGATTCGAAGCTCAGGATTCCTACGCGTCCCTCAGCCGAGGTTGTGGTTCGCAGACGGCCGCGAGCATCGAACTTAGCTGCCTCGAAATTGGTGGCGAGGCTCATGGAGAGATCCTTGACAAAGATGGCCGATTGACTCGCCGTATTCTGTGCATTCCCGATCGCTGGAAGACCGCTCACTGACCGAAGCCCAAACCATGCTGGCAACCACCACCGATCGCTCTCGGCCTCGTAATGACTGCTCAGATCGAAGCGCACTTGCGCAATCGTATTGACCAGTCCATCGGCTGGCACCACGTAAATGTTCACCATCGCGCGAAGACTGTTGTTCGCCATCTGGCCCACGACATCGTCGACCAGAGCGCGGCTCAACAGCTTGCCTGGCGTGAGCTCGATCACTTGGCTTGCGTTGGCCCATTGTGCCTGTCCGATGGTCGATTTGGAGAGCACTTGCGCGCCGATCACGAGCACGAATGTGTTGTTCGGTGCCGCAGGCACC
>CDEZ01019260.1:0-10742 GCA_000826365.1 Acanthamoeba royreba | reverse complement strand
GGCGCCTGCCGGTGCGCCTCCGGCACTGTAGAGGTCCGTGGGATAGAGTCCCCCACCTGCGCCTGGCGGCGGGGGAGGGTAAGCAGCGGACGCACCGCCAGGGCTGAGGCCTTGGCCAGGGTAGCCGCCTACTGCAGAGCTCTACAAGTGTCTCGTAAGTAAGTGCCACAAAGGCTCGGCTCTAGCAGGCGTAGTAGTACCTGTGGTTTGATCGGATAGCCGCCCTCATCGTAGCCGGTCTGCAGTCCGCTCACGCCGGGAGTGGGGTAGTTGTAGCTCATTGTGTCTTCCTTCGTTGTTTGGTTATTGTTGAGTGCTTGTGTTGGAGGTTATCTGCTTATGGGTTGAAGAGAAGAACTTAACGTTTTCACCACAGCATTTATGATGAGTGAGCTTCTCGCCAGCGAGATTGTCTTGACAGACCAAGGGACCCAGACCGCGGACGAAATGACTTGCTCGCGTCTCCATCATCAGAACTTGAGCGCAACCTGTTGAAAAAGAATCGAGATACAGACCCTACATTCCTAACATAATCTCCATACCCCGAATTGAGGTCGAAGGCCATGGCGCACGCCTCTCCATGAGGCCGTGCGGATAGAGACTCTAAGGCTTGTTGGTCACCGGGCCTCCGGGACAGGACCGCCCGGCAGCTTGTATTGTGGTCATGTCGGCATCAGTTCACTCGAACGAGATGCTGGAAATCAAGAAACTGCGGAACAGCACCAACAAAAAGCGATTTAGCGCGTGTGATGACCAACACAGCAGCATATCAGGGCACGAACCGTTTGTAGATAGACATGAACTTCGCCACGAAGGCTTCCAAGTGGAAGATGGCCTTGCTGCCTGTCTGCATACGGTGCTCCTGTTGTCCAGTGAGTCAAGCTAGTGGAGAAGGAATAGAACGCGCTGATACATACGTAAAAGGCGGCCCAACGGATGACTTCATACTTGAGCGACGTGTCGAGTTTCCGCAACAGCTCCAGGGCGAGTTTCTATCATAATCGTGTTGTTAGTATCGGTAGCAATAAGAACTTAGCAACAGTACCTTGATGATAATTTCCGGCGGTATACAATGGGTAAGAAGCTCGTACAACTTGTTACGTACTTCCATCAGTCTGCAAAAGCAGCATGTTTAGTTGGCATGCTTTAATGTGTTTCTTCGTGAGGAGCAACCAAGTAATTCTCTCACCTCTTCGGGCTCTGTTCTTGAAGTATGATCTCAGCCAGATGCTCTATGAATTCTTCCCAGTCTGCTTGCTCCGGGCGTTGACGTTTTTCGAATGGGTATCTACAACATACGAGTCAGCAATCCGCAATAGCACGGGGCAACGAGCTGTTATACTTGGCGGCATGAGTTGATTGCAGAAGAAGAATGGCCTTTCGCAGGTTCCTTTCTGACTGCAAGGTGATAGCCTGGGAGAGCTCGCCAGGAAGTGTAATTCCCTCCTTCTTGCTTACAGCATTCAAAATTTTTCCCACCTGTCCAGTTGTGTAATGTGTTAGCGTCGTTATACTTATTGCACGTATTGGATCCGATACCTCATCTTGGGTCGGAGCAGCGACTCGAATCATCAAGCATCGCGATCGAACGGGATCGATCACCTGTAAAAGCATAGCTCAACACTTGACCTAGTTGTACAAATCCAACGTAGTTCTTACCTTTGAGGTTGAGTTGCAGCACAGAATGAGCCGACAAACCGACATATACTTCTCCATGGTTCGGCGCAAAGCATGCTGCGCTTCCTTCGTCAATCGCTCGACTTCGTTTAGCACCACCACTGGGACAAGGCAAAATGTGAGGGGAACGAGCTTTCGCCGAGAAGGGCCAGGCTATACCTTTGAAAGGTGGCTTGTTCGTTGAATCAAGAGGAGGACTTTGTGCAATCTCCTTGATCACTTCCTACACGAATAATGAGCACAACAAGCGAATGCAATCCATGCGACGGAGTCTACACACCTGAACGATCAACCTGTCATGGAAGCCTGCATCCGAAGGGTTGAGCTCGATGTGGTACGGGCTGCTCACCGTGCTGAGTTCGATCGTCGAGTTGGAAGGGAGCTGGTGCCACCAGAATGATCATCAAGGTCACTTCCCAGCACGTAACAACAGGACAGCAAAATAAGCAAGGTGTACCTTAAAGTCTCTGTGGTCGATCTTGAGCTATGTTGTAGAAAGAGGCAAAGAAAACAATCAGTCAGGCGACACAATAAACCATTAATTAATTGATGCACAGTGCAGGTACCTTTTCAACGCCGGCATCGAAGAGCTCGCGAAGGAACGCCATGATCCTCGTCTTCTTGCCCGCTCCCGAGGGGCCATAGAAGAGAAGATGAGGAAAATCACCAGCCTTGGCCTATTGCCAAGTTTCAATTACAATTATAAATTAATTCTTCCCCGAATTACGCAAACTATTGAATTAAATGTAAAGTAATTACCAATTTCTGGAGCTGCTCGGTGAGGACGGGGTGATGGTCCAGCTGGGACAGCTGACGCGGTCTATACTTGTCCACCCACAACATTGCTGCTACGTTTCTCTTTCCTTCTTACGCACGAGCGGTGCCGAATCCGATCAAGTTGCCTGCGCTTGTCGCGTTTCCCGCCAAAATCTGAAAAGTCTCAAAACTGTTCCCAAAACATTTGAAGATTTTCGAAACAGGCCAAAAGCAGAATTTTTCGAAGAAAGAACGAAACTTGACCGAAAACAATAACCAAACGGACAAGTTGCGCCACAACAACAGCCACAGCAGGCGAACGATATTGTTTTTTCTCCTGGACTTGTATGGTTTAGACACTTGAACGCAAGAAGATCGGACATGTCCTCGTCATCGTCTTCTTCGTCATCTTCTTCGTCTCCTCCGAGTGCGGAGGTAGTGACGCCACCACGACGCAGGCTTCCTTCGCCCACGTCCGAGAACCTGTCGGCCTTGCTAGCGGGTACCGAGCACACCGAGGTCCCCAGCATCACTGTCACCGCCGCGGTGGCCGACGCTTCGCCCTTTTCCGCGGGCGGTCGGCCGTCCTTCGCACCCAATGACCTGTCGGCCTCCTCTTCTTCTTCAACTTCGACACCAGCTTCGCCTTTTAGTCCGCCGCCCGGCGCGCAGCCGCGTTATGCCGCCCGAGGTCGTCGCGGCAGTGGCGGCGCGCGGTCGCCTCTGTCTTCGCCTGCTTCGCCCACCACGACGTCCCCTACTGGCAGCGGGACCACCACGCCTACGCGCAGAGCGTCGCTGTCGCCGACCCACCGACCCTATCGCACCCCAGCCATGGGTCTCGATGTGCTGCAGGTCGACCTGGATGGCGGTACGTCGTACTCCTCGTGCACGGAGCAGTGTGGTTGGTTCCCATGAATAGCCCAGTGACTGATTAGGGTGTTGTTTTTCCGTTGGGGAACGGTGGTGAACGATGGCACTGACTGAGAGCAGCCAAGGTCAATCCAACGTATACAGTACACAGGGAGGGCGAGTGCACGCTCAATGTGACGCCAGAGACACGGAAAGAGGTCAAGGAACGCCCGCGCGCTGCCGAGCTCATCAAGGCGAGCAAGGACCTGCTGAAAGGCTTCTCCACAGCAACGCTGAAGCTAAGGTGTGTCACTGCTCCGTGATGCAATTTGCATCAATATCAACTAACACCATTCCGGCAGGTTCGACTTCGTACACAAAGAGACGAAGAAGGAAGAACGCTTCTTCGGGACTGGCGTTGCGGTGGCGCCCAACCTTGTCCTCACAGTGAGGTAATCTAGATAGGCATTGTAGACTTCGTGGCTTGGAAACATTCACTTACTTACTGAACGCATTCTCGCAGACACTTCCTCTACCATCCCACCAAACGAAACGACTACACCATAAGGGAGCACGTAATTGCTCGTGTAGACGCAGAGAACGGCACCATGGCAGGCCTACGTGTTTGCCGCACGCATGCCGAGCTTTACAAGGATCCACCACTTTGGCTCGGCACGAACCTCAACTGGACGGACATCAATAAGATGCCTTCGGACATCGATCCTATGTCGTCCTTCAGAGAGCGCTCAGCCGAACATTGGGTGTGGCGAGACTTTGTCTTTCTCCGCATCACAACTCCCACCGACTTGGCGTTACCTCCGCCTTACTTCTTACCCGAGGTACGTATTGGTTGCATCAAATTACGTTTGGAGATAGACCATCTATGACTGATCCTGCATCGAAGACGGATGTCTTCACGGAAGAACCGGTGGTCGTTGGCGGCTTTGTGGTAGGTGAAACTGATCCCGATCATCTCCTGGCTAAGTACGAAAACTACGTGCGGGTAAGATGTCCTCTTATACACTGAGCTCTCTTCGTCTACAGCTGCATGCTAATTCAGTTACATGAACACAGGTCTATCAACAAGCCACAGAGAACAAGGTGCATCTGCCCTTCTTCAGCTCAAGAACGGAGGTGACATGGCCCGAGTTTGTGCATACAATGTTCCATCGTTACCCAAAGCGCAACGTGGTGATCTCTTTAGGCAAGGTATGGCTGTCCTTGAGTGCCTCACTAAGCACAATTCTCATACAAAGTTTTGCCACAGGTGGACAGCAACTCATCCCAGCGACTAGGGCTATACAACGCAAGCACGGAGAAGGGAATGGCAGGAGGTGCTGTGTCACCCGTCTATGAAGCTGTGGGTCAGCAACACGACGTGACTCTTCCACTGTGGGGAATCCGTACTGTCTTCTTTGATCGTGTGAATGGATTTAACCTGACGAACGCCATTTACGTCTTCAGACGCTGGTCGATTCACGGATGGACTGTATAATGTCTTTCTATCTGTGGAGCATCCTCTATTCATCGTGCAGTACGCGTACACGATGCTCTCGCACTTCGTCTCTGACCCCAAGTACGATGTGGCCGAGACCGTCGAGTTCAAAAAGCGCCTGTGGAACTACCTCAATTACTTTGACTGGCTTGATGTTTATTGGTATCTACTCTTTCGTCTCTTCGACGGTGACCCGTGGCTCTGACTCTTCCTCTCAGTGAAAACCTGCGCCGAGAAGTGTACATGGCCCTTACCCAGTCTCAATTCGAGGAACTCGCCTCCCTCCCTGCTCCGAAGACACAGACTGCCGTGGCCAGACGGTATTCTGGCTTGCTTGTGAAAACAATGACTAATCGACTAACCCCTTACGACTCTGATACGCAGAGGTAAAGAGACAACGGAGGAGGATGCGATACCAAAACGAACCAAACGTAAGAGAGAGAATGGCGTGAGTCACAACGAGGAGGAGGAAGAGGAAGAAGAAGAAGAAGAAACTTTGGTCCTTGATACCTCTACACTTCCTTCGCTTGATGATATGAATGTCGATCAGGTACCTTTTTTTTCTCCATCTCTTCCACCTTTTGGTCTGATCCTGTCCATAGCTCAAGTTAGAACTGCGAAGACGCGGGAAGAAGACTTCTGGGACAAAAAGTGAGTTGCTGAAGCGACTTGAAAAGACACGAAATGAGCATGACCGCACATCATCCAAGGGATCAAGTAAGTCGGCTAGGATCGTCCCGATCACCGAAGCGAAAGAGATGTAAAGTTCATTCAAGGACCACAACGTGACCAGGTTGAGTACAAGCCACGGATAAAGTCACTTCGCGCGCTGGCGGCGGATTTTTTGTTGGAACTTTGTGGTCTTCTCGCAGAGCTCTTCGATTATGACCTTGTCGGCCACCCCGCTGCGCTGGATACACTCAAGCTTGTACTCCAGCGGCCCGGGCCGGAGTTCCTTCTTTTTCGCCTCCAGGTTGGTTTCAAGTTCTTGAATCCTGATCGGGTCGAGCTTCGTGCCGTGTTGTTCGTAAGTCAACTTGGCCATGATGCTGATAATTTTACCTTTGACCTTCTTGATCTTAATCTGCTTCCCCTCCGCCTTCAGTGAGTTCTGGCCAAGGTCGCAAAGGTGAGTCGTTAGGTTGTTGAAGTGATCCCGAAGGTCGTCCTCCGCCTTCCTTAGCAGGCCCTCAACCGCAGTCCTTTCGGCTTCCTTCGCTTCGGCAAACACGAGTTTCGAATGGGCATCGAGCCTCTTAGTAACCTGCTCAAGCTGCATCGCCTTCTTCAGGAGTTTGTCTACGTTATTCTTGAGCAAGCAGATGTTGGTCGCGATGGCCTTCGTGTTGTTCGTGATCAAGTTGTCATGAGCGATCAGGGAAGAGAGTTCCTTCACGAGCATGGCAGCTTCTTCCTTCCCCGCGATGGTGATGGAGAATCCATAGAAGATCCTCTTGAGCGGCTCCACGTTGGTCCACGACAGTGACATGATGGCCATGCCCTTTCAGCGGCTGGAAGAGCTTGGCGTAGTAACCTTCGTCGTAAGAGTCCTCACCGTCAGTGACGACGATAACATAGGTTTCACTATGGCTTTGCATCCAGGAGTGGAGCGTGTCCAGCATTCGCTTGATTTCCGTCCCGCCGTCGCATTTGAACTCAGGCATCCCAGAGACCACGCCCTTGTCCACGATGTTGTCGTCAAACAGCCACAGCTGAAACGGCGCAGGCAGTTTCATGCAGTAGCCGCGGTAAGTCTGGTAGCGTGAGCCATCCATCGAGCCTGACTTGTCGAAGATCACCAGTACAGTGGCGCTAGCCATGATTGTAGAGTTAAGTTTGTGAGAATCCTCTAATGCGTTCCTCTTTTACACCATCGTATCTGAGCCTTCTACCGAAGTGTAGGGTGCGATTCACCAAAGGGTACTTAAGTCCACCAGTGAAGGCCGTGCACTGGTGTACCTTTATTGCTTGTGGTGGGAATGGCTCGATTTCGAGTTTTAGAAATCGTTTCAAATTTTCGAAGGTAGCCGTTACACCGGAAAATTCTGCCCATGAAATTAGTTTCATTTCGTTAAACTTGGCCGTTGAGGATGATGAACAAGAAGAAGAAGCAGACCCCAGCGGCCCAAGAGGGCGGACCGACCAATCAGAGCAAAATCTTGAGCTTTTTCCAGAGGAAACAACAGTTTTCGCAGCATAAGGCCCTGTCTGATCGCAACGTACTCGCACCCCTCGCAGCCGACGGTGATGAAGATGCATCTTCGCCGACGGCTTCTTCATCTTCACTTTCTTCGTCTCTGGTCAGCGGCAACAAACGCAAGGCCGAGGAACTGGTTGACGAACCGAAAGCAGCTGAATCCGGATCCATCACATCTTCATCTTCGCGTGTAGAGACAACAACGGTTTCATCATCTTCCACCTCGTACGTAGCGTCTGATGGACAGAAATCGGAAGATGAAGAAAATGAGGATGAATTCGAGATGACGTGGAACACGATCACGACGCTCGCAAAAAAGCGAAGAGTCGTGACGAGCAGCAGTCATGAAAAACAGGAGAACGATGAAGAAGAGGAGGACACGGAAGAAGACGAGGAGATCAAGGTCGAGTTCGAGGAAGAGAGGAAGCTGGGCAAGAAGAAGCAGTTGACGAGGGTGCTGACATCTACCTCGGTCTCCACGCGGCGATCGATGCACGAGGAACAGGAGACGAAGGAGGAAAAGGAAGCAGAACAATCGGAGGGCACGCCGACGAAGTCGCCCGCGACGCAGCGACCTTCGCCGCCGAACGCGAGACGTCTGCTGCACGCCAACACCGTGACTGATCTCAAGGAGCTCAAGCGAAGGAGCCCTACGATGGCAGCAAAGAGCTTTGCTGCTGCTCTTCACGGGCGCAGCCCTGATCAAGCACGGGGCAGGTATGATGCACTCCCTAAATCCTGTGTCGTGTTCAATGTTGATGGTTTGGGTCAGAGAGGAAGAAACTGCAAAGAAAGGTGAAGAAGAGCCTGAGGTGGACCGGTCCCGTACACGGCTTCGTAAAGAAGGGCGAACGCCACAAGGTCATGTCATACAGGTTCGACATGGCGACATCACAGCCGAGGTGGTCGGCGCCGTCGTCAATGCTGCCAACAGTCATCTCGCTCACGGAGGTCCGTGCCCGATACTCTTGCGTTGCACTCGCTGTAGCTGACAATTCAATTCTTGGTGAAACGTTCAGGAGGTGTGGCCGGAGCAATCATGCGGGCGGGTGGTCGAGAGGTACAGGTGGAGAGCGACCGATGGGTGCGACAGCATGGCGAGGTACCGACAGGAGAGGTGGCAGGTACGCTCACACGATATCCCTCTCCTGCCGCCAACGATTGACTTCATTCGTGCATAGTCACTGGTCCGGGCCGAATGGAATGTGAGTACATCATCCACGCTGTGGGTCCTATCTGTTTTTCGCAAGAGAATATGGCTAAGAAGGACCGAGAGCTCGCGTCCGCCGTTACCAACTCGCTTCTCAAGGCAGAAGAGCTCGGTCTCCGTTCCATATCACTTCCTGGTACCACCTCGTCATTTCTACACTTCCCTGCTGAAGTGGTGCCAACGCCTTCTTGCTCTTCTCTTCGCTTTCTACAGCCATATCGAGTGGCATCTTCGGGTACCCAAAGAACAGGTGCGCTGAGGTGATGTTCACCACGGCGCTGGCCTTCTGCCGCACGCACTCGAGCTCCACGCTGCGCGTAATCCGCTTCACTAACTGGGACATGGAAACGGTACGTGGCCGCTGCCCTCGTGTGCCCTGCAGCTACAAGCTGTGGTGAGTCTGAACGAATTTATACTCTGCAGGTCACCATCTTCGAGCAAGAGTTCACGAAACGTTTTGGGACGAGCAAGTGAACACTCACAGAGCAAAAAAAGCGGCCATGCTAGGTCGCTTGTACAGCAGATAGCACAAACGCGTTGGTGAAGTTAGAATGTACAAGGAGTTCATGTTCCATTAAACTGTATGTACGCTTCCCAGAACCAGAATTAACTTGTCCGCGTGAAAGCAAAAGCGGGTGAAGGAGCTGGTGTGGAAGAAGCCGACTCAAAAGGGCTGATGTTCGTGAATACTGGCGGTGATGTGAGAAAAGTGGATGACCATGAGGGCGCGAAGTTGGTCACCGAGGCTGGCGTCGAAGTCGCCGCAGAAAACAAAAAGGGTGAGGGCGTAGAGGGAGATGGAACAGAGGATGAAGAGAAGGGGATGAATGAGGAAGTAGAAGTAGTAGAGAATGGCGTGGCTGTAGATGTGGGAACTAGTGGAGGAGGGCTGGCGGAGGACGGGAGGAAGGCATCGTCACTAAGTTCTTCAAATCGAAGAGTTGAACCCAAGTCCTCGCTTCCCTCAAGCTCAACCTCCTCATCGACTTGTGGCTCCTCGCACTCACCTTCGTCATCTCCGTCAGCATCTTCGTCCACTTCAACGACGTATGGACTCGGCACAATGCCATCAGCATCTTCCGAGAGCGCACCGCCATTAGTCTCCTCTACCATGCGCACGGAGTGATCGTCTTCATCATCAATATCGTCTAAGCTGGTTGAAAGCTCCTGGATCTTGATGCTGCTCTTTCCCGTCCTTCGTTCGTACTCACGAATACGATCAATCACTTCTTGGAGTGGATGCTCATCCGGATAGATGATCAAAGCCTTTGATCGACTGGGGTGCAATCACAGTAAGAAACTTGCAAAAACGTTCAGTCAAAAGCGCTGACGTACTCTTCAACCTTGAGTGGGAATCGATCGTGTGTGTACCTCCGAAGCGTGAAAGGCGATTCTGCTGGGGAAGACGTGTGAGCGTTACTACAGCATAACCTCATGAGGAGATCAAGCATACCCTGTTCAGGCGCATCATCAGGTTCCTCGATCATTGTGATGGTGGGCCGGGACAGCGGGTTCGGTGCGTACAGCACCAGAGCTCGGCACGGATTAGCTCCGCCATTCCTGAATTCACGAAGCACACGATCACCAAGTCAGCAACCGGGATCACAGCAATGACCACGCGAATGTCCATTGAATGTCCATTGAACCGCGGGCAGCGTACGCTGTATCGCTCAGATCGAACGAGGAGAGCTTGCGGTTGAGCGCGTCGATGTCCACCACACTGACTTGCGCCTTCGATCGTCGGGCGGCCTTGTTCAGGCGCTGCTGGTTGGCCGCCATCAGCTCGGGCACGCTCATCCCGGCTGCAGCCTGCCCCGTGGTGTCGACCAGTGGCGAATAGTCCTCGCTCTTGCGCTTGCGCATAGAGTCCCGCATGCGCTGTAGATGAATAGCCTCCTCCTCGGGCGTGCCCACGAAGAAGGGATCGTGTAGAGGAATCGTTCGTCTCTTCTTGAGATTCTTGGGCTCTCCAGAGTCGAATTTGATGCCCCGGGCGAGCTCATCGGCAACCTGGTCCGCCATCCTCCGCGCCTCTTGCGCATCCAGCACGGGGATGGACGAAGGGTGCTTGCGCTTCATTATTTGTCGATGCATTTTTGTACACAAGATTTGTATATTGATAATTAATTATCTGTGTAGAGATATGTCTCAATTAAAAGTATAATAAATAGGAAAAAAGAATTATGAAAATGGGTGGAGAACAGTGAGGACGAGTAGGACTGTCCCCCGCCGCGCTGACAACGCAACGGCTTTGAGTTTCTGTTTTTCTGCAACTTTGCGGAAAAACAACGGCTTTCCCGCCTCTTTTCACGGACGGTTTTTGGCAGCTTTCAGTTTGGGAAAATGAAACGAAATTTTAAGATGTTTCGAATCTGTTTCGGAGACAGGACATTACAATGAGTAGTCCTGCCTCGCAAGCTGCAAGCTCGCCTGATCTGCTGGCCATGATGATGGTTAATCCCTGTCCGTTTCATCATCATCATCATTCACCACTTTCATCCGTTGCAGCTCAAGTGTCATAGAGGTAGATAGCTAGGAACCCTACTATGCATCAG
>CDEZ01019259.1:0-10742 GCA_000826365.1 Acanthamoeba royreba | reverse complement strand
GGCGCCTGCCGGTGCGCCTCCGGCACTGTAGAGGTCCGTGGGATAGAGTCCCCCACCTGCGCCTGGCGGCGGGGGAGGGTAAGCAGCGGACGCACCGCCAGGGCTGAGGCCTTGGCCAGGGTAGCCGCCTACTGCAGAGCTCTACAAGTGTCTCGTAAGTAAGTGCCACAAAGGCTCGGCTCTAGCAGGCGTAGTAGTACCTGTGGTTTGATCGGATAGCCGCCCTCATCGTAGCCGGTCTGCAGTCCGCTCACGCCGGGAGTGGGGTAGTTGTAGCTCATTGTGTCTTCCTTCGTTGTTTGGTTATTGTTGAGTGCTTGTGTTGGAGGTTATCTGCTTATGGGTTGAAGAGAAGAACTTAACGTTTTCACCACAGCATTTATGATGAGTGAGCTTCTCGCCAGCGAGATTGTCTTGACAGACCAAGGGACCCAGACCGCGGACGAAATGACTTGCTCGCGTCTCCATCATCAGAACTTGAGCGCAACCTGTTGAAAAAGAATCGAGATACAGACCCTACATTCCTAACATAATCTCCATACCCCGAATTGAGGTCGAAGGCCATGGCGCACGCCTCTCCATGAGGCCGTGCGGATAGAGACTCTAAGGCTTGTTGGTCACCGGGCCTCCGGGACAGGACCGCCCGGCAGCTTGTATTGTGGTCATGTCGGCATCAGTTCACTCGAACGAGATGCTGGAAATCAAGAAACTGCGGAACAGCACCAACAAAAAGCGATTTAGCGCGTGTGATGACCAACACAGCAGCATATCAGGGCACGAACCGTTTGTAGATAGACATGAACTTCGCCACGAAGGCTTCCAAGTGGAAGATGGCCTTGCTGCCTGTCTGCATACGGTGCTCCTGTTGTCCAGTGAGTCAAGCTAGTGGAGAAGGAATAGAACGCGCTGATACATACGTAAAAGGCGGCCCAACGGATGACTTCATACTTGAGCGACGTGTCGAGTTTCCGCAACAGCTCCAGGGCGAGTTTCTATCATAATCGTGTTGTTAGTATCGGTAGCAATAAGAACTTAGCAACAGTACCTTGATGATAATTTCCGGCGGTATACAATGGGTAAGAAGCTCGTACAACTTGTTACGTACTTCCATCAGTCTGCAAAAGCAGCATGTTTAGTTGGCATGCTTTAATGTGTTTCTTCGTGAGGAGCAACCAAGTAATTCTCTCACCTCTTCGGGCTCTGTTCTTGAAGTATGATCTCAGCCAGATGCTCTATGAATTCTTCCCAGTCTGCTTGCTCCGGGCGTTGACGTTTTTCGAATGGGTATCTACAACATACGAGTCAGCAATCCGCAATAGCACGGGGCAACGAGCTGTTATACTTGGCGGCATGAGTTGATTGCAGAAGAAGAATGGCCTTTCGCAGGTTCCTTTCTGACTGCAAGGTGATAGCCTGGGAGAGCTCGCCAGGAAGTGTAATTCCCTCCTTCTTGCTTACAGCATTCAAAATTTTTCCCACCTGTCCAGTTGTGTAATGTGTTAGCGTCGTTATACTTATTGCACGTATTGGATCCGATACCTCATCTTGGGTCGGAGCAGCGACTCGAATCATCAAGCATCGCGATCGAACGGGATCGATCACCTGTAAAAGCATAGCTCAACACTTGACCTAGTTGTACAAATCCAACGTAGTTCTTACCTTTGAGGTTGAGTTGCAGCACAGAATGAGCCGACAAACCGACATATACTTCTCCATGGTTCGGCGCAAAGCATGCTGCGCTTCCTTCGTCAATCGCTCGACTTCGTTTAGCACCACCACTGGGACAAGGCAAAATGTGAGGGGAACGAGCTTTCGCCGAGAAGGGCCAGGCTATACCTTTGAAAGGTGGCTTGTTCGTTGAATCAAGAGGAGGACTTTGTGCAATCTCCTTGATCACTTCCTACACGAATAATGAGCACAACAAGCGAATGCAATCCATGCGACGGAGTCTACACACCTGAACGATCAACCTGTCATGGAAGCCTGCATCCGAAGGGTTGAGCTCGATGTGGTACGGGCTGCTCACCGTGCTGAGTTCGATCGTCGAGTTGGAAGGGAGCTGGTGCCACCAGAATGATCATCAAGGTCACTTCCCAGCACGTAACAACAGGACAGCAAAATAAGCAAGGTGTACCTTAAAGTCTCTGTGGTCGATCTTGAGCTATGTTGTAGAAAGAGGCAAAGAAAACAATCAGTCAGGCGACACAATAAACCATTAATTAATTGATGCACAGTGCAGGTACCTTTTCAACGCCGGCATCGAAGAGCTCGCGAAGGAACGCCATGATCCTCGTCTTCTTGCCCGCTCCCGAGGGGCCATAGAAGAGAAGATGAGGAAAATCACCAGCCTTGGCCTATTGCCAAGTTTCAATTACAATTATAAATTAATTCTTCCCCGAATTACGCAAACTATTGAATTAAATGTAAAGTAATTACCAATTTCTGGAGCTGCTCGGTGAGGACGGGGTGATGGTCCAGCTGGGACAGCTGACGCGGTCTATACTTGTCCACCCACAACATTGCTGCTACGTTTCTCTTTCCTTCTTACGCACGAGCGGTGCCGAATCCGATCAAGTTGCCTGCGCTTGTCGCGTTTCCCGCCAAAATCTGAAAAGTCTCAAAACTGTTCCCAAAACATTTGAAGATTTTCGAAACAGGCCAAAAGCAGAATTTTTCGAAGAAAGAACGAAACTTGACCGAAAACAATAACCAAACGGACAAGTTGCGCCACAACAACAGCCACAGCAGGCGAACGATATTGTTTTTTCTCCTGGACTTGTATGGTTTAGACACTTGAACGCAAGAAGATCGGACATGTCCTCGTCATCGTCTTCTTCGTCATCTTCTTCGTCTCCTCCGAGTGCGGAGGTAGTGACGCCACCACGACGCAGGCTTCCTTCGCCCACGTCCGAGAACCTGTCGGCCTTGCTAGCGGGTACCGAGCACACCGAGGTCCCCAGCATCACTGTCACCGCCGCGGTGGCCGACGCTTCGCCCTTTTCCGCGGGCGGTCGGCCGTCCTTCGCACCCAATGACCTGTCGGCCTCCTCTTCTTCTTCAACTTCGACACCAGCTTCGCCTTTTAGTCCGCCGCCCGGCGCGCAGCCGCGTTATGCCGCCCGAGGTCGTCGCGGCAGTGGCGGCGCGCGGTCGCCTCTGTCTTCGCCTGCTTCGCCCACCACGACGTCCCCTACTGGCAGCGGGACCACCACGCCTACGCGCAGAGCGTCGCTGTCGCCGACCCACCGACCCTATCGCACCCCAGCCATGGGTCTCGATGTGCTGCAGGTCGACCTGGATGGCGGTACGTCGTACTCCTCGTGCACGGAGCAGTGTGGTTGGTTCCCATGAATAGCCCAGTGACTGATTAGGGTGTTGTTTTTCCGTTGGGGAACGGTGGTGAACGATGGCACTGACTGAGAGCAGCCAAGGTCAATCCAACGTATACAGTACACAGGGAGGGCGAGTGCACGCTCAATGTGACGCCAGAGACACGGAAAGAGGTCAAGGAACGCCCGCGCGCTGCCGAGCTCATCAAGGCGAGCAAGGACCTGCTGAAAGGCTTCTCCACAGCAACGCTGAAGCTAAGGTGTGTCACTGCTCCGTGATGCAATTTGCATCAATATCAACTAACACCATTCCGGCAGGTTCGACTTCGTACACAAAGAGACGAAGAAGGAAGAACGCTTCTTCGGGACTGGCGTTGCGGTGGCGCCCAACCTTGTCCTCACAGTGAGGTAATCTAGATAGGCATTGTAGACTTCGTGGCTTGGAAACATTCACTTACTTACTGAACGCATTCTCGCAGACACTTCCTCTACCATCCCACCAAACGAAACGACTACACCATAAGGGAGCACGTAATTGCTCGTGTAGACGCAGAGAACGGCACCATGGCAGGCCTACGTGTTTGCCGCACGCATGCCGAGCTTTACAAGGATCCACCACTTTGGCTCGGCACGAACCTCAACTGGACGGACATCAATAAGATGCCTTCGGACATCGATCCTATGTCGTCCTTCAGAGAGCGCTCAGCCGAACATTGGGTGTGGCGAGACTTTGTCTTTCTCCGCATCACAACTCCCACCGACTTGGCGTTACCTCCGCCTTACTTCTTACCCGAGGTACGTATTGGTTGCATCAAATTACGTTTGGAGATAGACCATCTATGACTGATCCTGCATCGAAGACGGATGTCTTCACGGAAGAACCGGTGGTCGTTGGCGGCTTTGTGGTAGGTGAAACTGATCCCGATCATCTCCTGGCTAAGTACGAAAACTACGTGCGGGTAAGATGTCCTCTTATACACTGAGCTCTCTTCGTCTACAGCTGCATGCTAATTCAGTTACATGAACACAGGTCTATCAACAAGCCACAGAGAACAAGGTGCATCTGCCCTTCTTCAGCTCAAGAACGGAGGTGACATGGCCCGAGTTTGTGCATACAATGTTCCATCGTTACCCAAAGCGCAACGTGGTGATCTCTTTAGGCAAGGTATGGCTGTCCTTGAGTGCCTCACTAAGCACAATTCTCATACAAAGTTTTGCCACAGGTGGACAGCAACTCATCCCAGCGACTAGGGCTATACAACGCAAGCACGGAGAAGGGAATGGCAGGAGGTGCTGTGTCACCCGTCTATGAAGCTGTGGGTCAGCAACACGACGTGACTCTTCCACTGTGGGGAATCCGTACTGTCTTCTTTGATCGTGTGAATGGATTTAACCTGACGAACGCCATTTACGTCTTCAGACGCTGGTCGATTCACGGATGGACTGTATAATGTCTTTCTATCTGTGGAGCATCCTCTATTCATCGTGCAGTACGCGTACACGATGCTCTCGCACTTCGTCTCTGACCCCAAGTACGATGTGGCCGAGACCGTCGAGTTCAAAAAGCGCCTGTGGAACTACCTCAATTACTTTGACTGGCTTGATGTTTATTGGTATCTACTCTTTCGTCTCTTCGACGGTGACCCGTGGCTCTGACTCTTCCTCTCAGTGAAAACCTGCGCCGAGAAGTGTACATGGCCCTTACCCAGTCTCAATTCGAGGAACTCGCCTCCCTCCCTGCTCCGAAGACACAGACTGCCGTGGCCAGACGGTATTCTGGCTTGCTTGTGAAAACAATGACTAATCGACTAACCCCTTACGACTCTGATACGCAGAGGTAAAGAGACAACGGAGGAGGATGCGATACCAAAACGAACCAAACGTAAGAGAGAGAATGGCGTGAGTCACAACGAGGAGGAGGAAGAGGAAGAAGAAGAAGAAGAAACTTTGGTCCTTGATACCTCTACACTTCCTTCGCTTGATGATATGAATGTCGATCAGGTACCTTTTTTTTCTCCATCTCTTCCACCTTTTGGTCTGATCCTGTCCATAGCTCAAGTTAGAACTGCGAAGACGCGGGAAGAAGACTTCTGGGACAAAAAGTGAGTTGCTGAAGCGACTTGAAAAGACACGAAATGAGCATGACCGCACATCATCCAAGGGATCAAGTAAGTCGGCTAGGATCGTCCCGATCACCGAAGCGAAAGAGATGTAAAGTTCATTCAAGGACCACAACGTGACCAGGTTGAGTACAAGCCACGGATAAAGTCACTTCGCGCGCTGGCGGCGGATTTTTTGTTGGAACTTTGTGGTCTTCTCGCAGAGCTCTTCGATTATGACCTTGTCGGCCACCCCGCTGCGCTGGATACACTCAAGCTTGTACTCCAGCGGCCCGGGCCGGAGTTCCTTCTTTTTCGCCTCCAGGTTGGTTTCAAGTTCTTGAATCCTGATCGGGTCGAGCTTCGTGCCGTGTTGTTCGTAAGTCAACTTGGCCATGATGCTGATAATTTTACCTTTGACCTTCTTGATCTTAATCTGCTTCCCCTCCGCCTTCAGTGAGTTCTGGCCAAGGTCGCAAAGGTGAGTCGTTAGGTTGTTGAAGTGATCCCGAAGGTCGTCCTCCGCCTTCCTTAGCAGGCCCTCAACCGCAGTCCTTTCGGCTTCCTTCGCTTCGGCAAACACGAGTTTCGAATGGGCATCGAGCCTCTTAGTAACCTGCTCAAGCTGCATCGCCTTCTTCAGGAGTTTGTCTACGTTATTCTTGAGCAAGCAGATGTTGGTCGCGATGGCCTTCGTGTTGTTCGTGATCAAGTTGTCATGAGCGATCAGGGAAGAGAGTTCCTTCACGAGCATGGCAGCTTCTTCCTTCCCCGCGATGGTGATGGAGAATCCATAGAAGATCCTCTTGAGCGGCTCCACGTTGGTCCACGACAGTGACATGATGGCCATGCCCTTTCAGCGGCTGGAAGAGCTTGGCGTAGTAACCTTCGTCGTAAGAGTCCTCACCGTCAGTGACGACGATAACATAGGTTTCACTATGGCTTTGCATCCAGGAGTGGAGCGTGTCCAGCATTCGCTTGATTTCCGTCCCGCCGTCGCATTTGAACTCAGGCATCCCAGAGACCACGCCCTTGTCCACGATGTTGTCGTCAAACAGCCACAGCTGAAACGGCGCAGGCAGTTTCATGCAGTAGCCGCGGTAAGTCTGGTAGCGTGAGCCATCCATCGAGCCTGACTTGTCGAAGATCACCAGTACAGTGGCGCTAGCCATGATTGTAGAGTTAAGTTTGTGAGAATCCTCTAATGCGTTCCTCTTTTACACCATCGTATCTGAGCCTTCTACCGAAGTGTAGGGTGCGATTCACCAAAGGGTACTTAAGTCCACCAGTGAAGGCCGTGCACTGGTGTACCTTTATTGCTTGTGGTGGGAATGGCTCGATTTCGAGTTTTAGAAATCGTTTCAAATTTTCGAAGGTAGCCGTTACACCGGAAAATTCTGCCCATGAAATTAGTTTCATTTCGTTAAACTTGGCCGTTGAGGATGATGAACAAGAAGAAGAAGCAGACCCCAGCGGCCCAAGAGGGCGGACCGACCAATCAGAGCAAAATCTTGAGCTTTTTCCAGAGGAAACAACAGTTTTCGCAGCATAAGGCCCTGTCTGATCGCAACGTACTCGCACCCCTCGCAGCCGACGGTGATGAAGATGCATCTTCGCCGACGGCTTCTTCATCTTCACTTTCTTCGTCTCTGGTCAGCGGCAACAAACGCAAGGCCGAGGAACTGGTTGACGAACCGAAAGCAGCTGAATCCGGATCCATCACATCTTCATCTTCGCGTGTAGAGACAACAACGGTTTCATCATCTTCCACCTCGTACGTAGCGTCTGATGGACAGAAATCGGAAGATGAAGAAAATGAGGATGAATTCGAGATGACGTGGAACACGATCACGACGCTCGCAAAAAAGCGAAGAGTCGTGACGAGCAGCAGTCATGAAAAACAGGAGAACGATGAAGAAGAGGAGGACACGGAAGAAGACGAGGAGATCAAGGTCGAGTTCGAGGAAGAGAGGAAGCTGGGCAAGAAGAAGCAGTTGACGAGGGTGCTGACATCTACCTCGGTCTCCACGCGGCGATCGATGCACGAGGAACAGGAGACGAAGGAGGAAAAGGAAGCAGAACAATCGGAGGGCACGCCGACGAAGTCGCCCGCGACGCAGCGACCTTCGCCGCCGAACGCGAGACGTCTGCTGCACGCCAACACCGTGACTGATCTCAAGGAGCTCAAGCGAAGGAGCCCTACGATGGCAGCAAAGAGCTTTGCTGCTGCTCTTCACGGGCGCAGCCCTGATCAAGCACGGGGCAGGTATGATGCACTCCCTAAATCCTGTGTCGTGTTCAATGTTGATGGTTTGGGTCAGAGAGGAAGAAACTGCAAAGAAAGGTGAAGAAGAGCCTGAGGTGGACCGGTCCCGTACACGGCTTCGTAAAGAAGGGCGAACGCCACAAGGTCATGTCATACAGGTTCGACATGGCGACATCACAGCCGAGGTGGTCGGCGCCGTCGTCAATGCTGCCAACAGTCATCTCGCTCACGGAGGTCCGTGCCMGATACTCTTGCGTTGCACTCGCTGTAGCTGACAATTCAATTCTTGGTGAAACGTTCAGGAGGTGTGGCCGGAGCAATCATGCGGGCGGGTGGTCGAGAGATACAGGTGGAGAGCGACCGATGGGTGCGACAGTATGGCGAGGTACCGACAGGAGAGGTGGCAGGTACGCTCACACGATCTCCCTCTCCTGCCGCCAACGATTGACTTCATTCGTGCATAGTCACTGGCCCGGGCCGAATGGAATGTGAGTACATCATCCACGCTGTGGGTCCTATCTGTTTTTCGCAAGAGAATATGGCTAAGAAGGACCGAGAGCTCGCGTCCGCCGTTACCAACTCGCTTCTCAAGGCAGAAGAGCTCGGTCTCCGTTCCATATCACTTCCTGGTACCACCTCGTCATTTCTACACTTCCCTGCTGAAGTGGTGCCAACGCCTTCTTGCTCTTCTCTTCGCTTTCTACAGCCATATCGAGTGGCATCTTCGGGTACCCAAAGAACAGGTGCGCTGAGGTGATGTTCACCACGGCGCTGGCCTTCTGCCGCACGCACTCGAGCTCCACGCTGCGCGTAATCCGCTTCACTAACTGGGACATGGAAACGGTACGTGGCCGCTGCCCTCGTGTGCCCTGCAGCTACAAGCTGTGGTGAGTCTGAACGAATTTATACTCTGCAGGTCACCATCTTCGAGCAAGAGTTCACGAAACGTTTTGGGACGAGCAAGTGAACACTCACAGAGCAAAAAAAGCGGCCATGCTAGGTCGCTTGTACAGCAGATAGCACAAACGCGTTGGTGAAGTTAGAATGTACAAGGAGTTCATGTTCCATTAAACTGTATGTACGCTTCCCAGAACCAGAATTAACTTGTCCGCGTGAAAGCAAAAGCGGGTGAAGGAGCTGGTGTGGAAGAAGCCGACTCAAAAGGGCTGATGTTCGTGAATACTGGCGGTGATGTGAGAAAAGTGGATGACCATGAGGGCGCGAAGTTGGTCACCGAGGCTGGCGTCGAAGTCGCCGCAGAAAACAAAAAGGGTGAGGGCGTAGAGGGAGATGGAACAGAGGATGAAGAGAAGGGGATGAATGAGGAAGTAGAAGTAGTAGAGAATGGCGTGGCTGTAGATGTGGGAACTAGTGGAGGAGGGCTGGCGGAGGACGGGAGGAAGGCATCGTCACTAAGTTCTTCAAATCGAAGAGTTGAACCCAAGTCCTCGCTTCCCTCAAGCTCAACCTCCTCATCGACTTGTGGCTCCTCGCACTCACCTTCGTCATCTCCGTCAGCATCTTCGTCCACTTCAACGACGTATGGACTCGGCACAATGCCATCAGCATCTTCCGAGAGCGCACCGCCATTAGTCTCCTCTACCATGCGCACGGAGTGATCGTCTTCATCATCAATATCGTCTAAGCTGGTTGAAAGCTCCTGGATCTTGATGCTGCTCTTTCCCGTCCTTCGTTCGTACTCACGAATACGATCAATCACTTCTTGGAGTGGATGCTCATCCGGATAGATGATCAAAGCCTTTGATCGACTGGGGTGCAATCACAGTAAGAAACTTGCAAAAACGTTCAGTCAAAAGCGCTGACGTACTCTTCAACCTTGAGTGGGAATCGATCGTGTGTGTACCTCCGAAGCGTGAAAGGCGATTCTGCTGGGGAAGACGTGTGAGCGTTACTACAGCATAACCTCATGAGGAGATCAAGCATACCCTGTTCAGGCGCATCATCAGGTTCCTCGATCATTGTGATGGTGGGCCGGGACAGCGGGTTCGGTGCGTACAGCACCAGAGCTCGGCACGGATTAGCTCCGCCATTCCTGAATTCACGAAGCACACGATCACCAAGTCAGCAACCGGGATCACAGCAATGACCACGCGAATGTCCATTGAATGTCCATTGAACCGCGGGCAGCGTACGCTGTATCGCTCAGATCGAACGAGGAGAGCTTGCGGTTGAGCGCGTCGATGTCCACCACACTGACTTGCGCCTTCGATCGTCGGGCGGCCTTGTTCAGGCGCTGCTGGTTGGCCGCCATCAGCTCGGGCACGCTCATCCCGGCTGCAGCCTGCCCCGTGGTGTCGACCAGTGGCGAATAGTCCTCGCTCTTGCGCTTGCGCATAGAGTCCCGCATGCGCTGTAGATGAATAGCCTCCTCCTCGGGCGTGCCCACGAAGAAGGGATCGTGTAGAGGAATCGTTCGTCTCTTCTTGAGATTCTTGGGCTCTCCAGAGTCGAATTTGATGCCCCGGGCGAGCTCATCGGCAACCTGGTCCGCCATCCTCCGCGCCTCTTGCGCATCCAGCACGGGGATGGACGAAGGGTGCTTGCGCTTCATTATTTGTCGATGCATTTTTGTACACAAGATTTGTATATTGATAATTAATTATCTGTGTAGAGATATGTCTCAATTAAAAGTATAATAAATAGGAAAAAAGAATTATGAAAATGGGTGGAGAACAGTGAGGACGAGTAGGACTGTCCCCCGCCGCGCTGACAACGCAACGGCTTTGAGTTTCTGTTTTTCTGCAACTTTGCGGAAAAACAACGGCTTTCCCGCCTCTTTTCACGGACGGTTTTTGGCAGCTTTCAGTTTGGGAAAATGAAACGAAATTTTAAGATGTTTCGAATCTGTTTCGGAGACAGGACATTACAATGAGTAGTCCTGCCTCGCAAGCTGCAAGCTCGCCTGATCTGCTGGCCATGATGATGGTTAATCCCTGTCCGTTTCATCATCATCATCATTCACCACTTTCATCCGTTGCAGCTCAAGTGTCATAGAGGTAGATAGCTAGGAACCCTACTATGCATCAG
>CDEZ01019222.1:0-22649 GCA_000826365.1 Acanthamoeba royreba | reverse complement strand
CTTCCAACCCCAGGTCCACAGCTGGTGGCCCCAATTCTGCTCGAACAGATCGTTCAGGACCAGATAGGCCATGTCGCAACGGATGCCGTCGCAGAGTGAAGCAACACTGTAAGGAATAAAAATCATTAAGCAAACCTTGAATAAGGTGAGTTGGAGAAGGGTACGTACTGGCAAAGCTCCTGAACTCTGAGTCTGGCCATTTCCGGGCTGTGAAATAGGAATGTAAGATACATCAAGATTAGAAAAGCAAGGATGGAGAAGACGCACTTCCAGTAGTTGAGCTGAAGAGTGTCCCTGTAATATACAACGGTTAATGTTGATGAGCATTAAATGTGAAAGGAGAGGAAGGGCGTACTGCCAAGCGCCCCAGCCGCAGCTGCCGTAGGCGAGACCAGTCGCTGGCTGGTAAATGTCACCATTATACGGGGGCTTAGTGTCCTTTGGGGCACGAATGTAAAAGTCGGGATCAGTTCGCGCCCACTCACAATCGACCGCAGTGTGCTGTATGTAGAGGGAGGTGATCATCTCGTAAGCTCAGACATAAGCAAAATGACCGGACCAAGCCGCAAGGAAATGTACGTTAGGCACGAAGTCGAGCATAAGGTAGAGGCCCATGGAGTTGAGCTTCTTGTGGAAAGCGCGCAGATCCTCGTCAGTTCCCAACTGGGAATTGCAGTGATAATCAGTAATGGCATACGGGCTGCCGATCACATCTGTACGGCAGTAGAGGGAATGTCACGAAACTCTCCAACAGATTGCACTCAATGTACGACAAGGCATACCCTGCTCAACGTAGTCGTGAAGGAGCTGACGGTAACCGTTGACCAGATTAGGATTGGTGCGATCGAACTTGAGCCCATAGGCGCCCAGCTGGAAAACACCCATCATCCAGACCATGTCCACTCCTGGTTGTTGGTAGACACACACACCCGTCAGCACTGTGTGCAGCGCAGGTGTACCGCTTGCCTCAACAACGCGCGTACCCTTGTCCTTGAGTGCGATGAACTCTTCATCGGGAATGTCGAGAAGCTTGGTGATGGGCCGCCTGTACTTCTTAGACAAGGAGTAGAGCCACGGACGTGTGCTGATCTCATACAAGACCCAGCCGCCGGGCCACAGGCGCAGCGGCGATGCCTCCTCGACAGGCTGCAGAGTATAAGCGGGCAGCGTGGTGCCCACTTCGGAGGACTTGGCCAACTTGCTGCTCCTCATCGAGCGTCCAGCCGGCAGTGCAGTGTTTCCCGATCCTGCCGCCTCCCCGTGAGTAGGCATGAAGGGCGCGGGGTGAGAGCTGAAGTAGTGCAGATGAATCGTGCTCTCATTCATCTTCTTTCTTTAAAAAATATCTAATAACTTTGGCGATTTCGCGTGGAGCAGCAAAAGGCTGAAATTTGTAGGATTTAAATTTGCAAATGAATCGAAGTGTGCTGTTGGCACGTGTGCGTGTAGATTGACAAAGATGAAGAAGGAATAAAGATGAAGAAGAAGTCGTAATTACACGATGAAGGTACAATGTATAAGACCGGAAAGCTTCGCGAAGCACGCAGAGCAGCAGCGGAGGTATCACACACACCTTGACCACGGCTTCAAGGCAAAGACCACCAAGACCAAAGCAAGAAGCAGCAAGCACGTGCAGGCAGGAGCACGGGAATTGCCGGTGGTTTTGGCGTAGGAGCACCAAAGACACACACGAAAACGAAGATTATAGATTATTACGAAACACGTTTCGATACAACCAAACATTTTTTCCTATTTTTGGTTGCCTTTTGGCCAGGCTCTACACACAAATTATAGAATAAATACATCACATGAAAATCAATTAAGAAGAGAAAAGATGAACAAGTGGAAAGGACGTCAAAGAGAAAGAAAGAAAGAGAAACGCGAACAGCTAAAACATGCACAAACGGAGTGGAGCAACGACAGGCCAGTGGGTGTACATACCTGCTCTCATCTTCTTGTGGTGGTGAGTGGTTGTGTCGTCACAGACACTGTGATGGTGGTGTGTCTAGATAAAGGGAGGGTAAGATAGAGAGGTGTGATGAAAGCTCTGTGCACGAACGACAAGGTGTGGTGAACCGAGAGGACCGGCAGCAGGTTTTGTCCGGGCACGTCAGAATTGACTCCGAGGATGGCAAGGGATTCCGATGGCAACTGGCAGAGAGAAGACGCTGCTATCCGCGTTCAACAGGGCATACTTGTTGGCCATTAGGCCATTGGGCTACCCCCACTCCCAAGACCAGGTCAAGAATAGACAAGGGACAGAGGCAGGGAGAAAGCTATCAAAGTCTACTTTGTTTGAGGGAATTAGGGCAGCTGCAAGATATCTACAAGACTTCAGTTGCCTTTGCCTGTTCTGCCATCTGTCCCGTGCCCAAGGCTGCCTCCACAGCCTCCAGATGCGGGCTCTTGATGACCCACACGGAGCACTTGGCATTCTCAGCGCAGTACTGGCTGACTGAGCCCATGAACAACCTGCATTCATTCCATCGGTTGAAGTCAGCTTTGGCTCGTTTTGCAGTGCGCCGTTGGACTTCATTCTTTAACGGGAGGGGAAAGGCACCTCTTGAACTTGCCCATGCCTCGTCTGCCAATGACGATCAGCTCCACGCCTCGCTCCTCGGCCTCTCGCGCGATCACGTCCTTCGGGTCGCCCTTGCCCAGAAGCAGCGTGTGAGGGATCTGTTCCGTCACGACGGAGTGTTAGCACTGCAGCATCGCAGCACGGCGGCTGCCAGAGACAGAGTGCAGCGGACGGAGTGCGTACCTTTCTCTCCGTGAGACGGCGTCCGTAGGACTTGAGAAGGGCCTTGCCCTCCTCCTCGATCTTCTGGTTGGCGTGTACGATGTACGAGTAATCGATGTAGGCTGACGCGCCCGCTACAGTGGAAACGTAAACCTCCTCCGCCACCATGAGCAAGAAGACGTGGTCGTCCGCTCCCGCCTTGGTAAGCACGACGTCGAAAGCGGTCTCCGAGTCTGGCGAACCGTCAAGAGCGACCATGAACTTCATCTTAAAAGATTTTTAAAATTCACAAAAGTAATTGAGCCTCGATATGAGAAAAGCACAAGTGGAAGTATACAAGTCGTATTGTGGGGCTTGCAGTGCTGGGGGCAGGCCCATATGCCTGTTTGGGAGCCACAGCGGCATTGGCCTAAACAGAAGCTGACACGAAATTTCACATAAAAAGGAGCTAGAACTAGCCGATATCTAAACCCGAACTCGACGAAGGGCTGTTTTTCGAATTTTAGTATTTTCCTTTCGTTGTTTCTAGTTGCAAAATGTCATTTAACATCCCTTCCAGGGCGTGTTCTCCGGGCACAGACTGAAGCAGATGGCTGATCTCTATATCTTCACTACGATTATCATCCTCGGATGTGCTTAGCATGTGCCCGTATGCTGAGGTGGCTTGCTGCTGCGGAATATGGTGAAGTGGCAGGGAGAATTGAATGTCAGGCGAATTGTACTCGGAAGATGCGGACGTAGACGTGATTGGAGACAGCGAAGCAGACCACGGGTGCATGGAGTCGGAAGGGGACGAAGTCATGTCGTCTGGAGTGTTTGCAGTGTTTGTTGACTCCGGTTCGTTGGGAATCACGCGGTCCACGTAGTTGAGGAACCACCGTGCCTGAAATGTATCCCTGCAATCAGCAATGAACAGCTCATTGTTGTTTTGTGTTGGAGGAAAGCAGACGTACGCGGCCTGTCTGGCCATAGAAGAACTGATATCGAGCCTCGGTACGCAGCAAGCGACCATCCTTGGCGATCATGAGAGGAGTAGCGCTGAACACATGCCCAACTAACTTTGCTACAGGTCCTAGTGTGGCGTAGTAGCTGACCACGCTGCACGTTGTGTAGTCCAGTGGATGGCACACATGTTCGCAACTCTGCCCGAGGAGTTCGCTCTGCATTGTAAATGTGTAAGTAGCCGGTACGAGTTGGAAAAAAACAGTTCCGACAGGTACTTACCGCCTCATAGCCTAGCAGGGCACAATACGCGGGAGAAGCGTATATAAAGATCGGCCATTCTTCTGTGCTGCTCATCTCTTTACGTTCGAATGTGAATGCAGCAAATGGCTTGCTATTTACAGAATGAACAGAAATACTTAGAACCAGTGAAAGGAATCGCGAAAGAAGGTAGAAGTGTCACCTCAAGTCTTGTACGGCGACGCCACTGGGCCACAGACTATACTCTGCAAGGAACGGCATGATGTGTCGCAAGGCCAAGATGTGAGATGCCGGCTCGGATTCGCTTGGTCGCATAGGTTCGAGAGGATATGCGAAAGGATCCTGGGAGAAACGTTTATGCAGCGTCTCTGACTCGTACCGATTCGTCAGGAGCGAATGCAGTCGCCGGTTCTCCAGTTCCATAGCCTTCATGCGCTGCTTGAACTTCCTGTACTTGGTGTCCATTTTGCTCATGCTTTCGTGTATCGTTCGATTCTCCTGCCGCATTTCGCGCAGTTGATCGAGCAACAAGGCGAGCATGCTGTTGCTGCTACGGTCCATCGCCGGCACTGGAACTGAGCTCGTGGAGATCGATGCAGGCGACATACTAGAGACCACAGGCAAGCCTTGATGGATGGCGACATCGCGGCTTGAGCTCTTCCGCCCCGTCGTACGCGCACTGGTGCCGGTGGTGTTGGAAGCTGCGGGCACTGGGATGGCAGGGCTCGGTTTGATCATCGGTATCAGCGGACGCGGTGCGTCTGTAGAGCAGAGGGAATGAGTGCCACAACCTGCCAGCTGTCCTCTAGTGAGAGGGACAAGTGAGAGCTGAAAACAACCTTCTCTCCTGCGCTGCTTGGTGTGCGGGTCAGATGCTGGCGCGGCAATGACGGACTTCTGCGGTCGACCTCGCTTGAGCGAAGGCAGGAAGACGCAATCAGCGGCATGGCCCGCCCCCGCGCACCTCTGGCACGGATGGTTGCTTTTTTTACGTACGAACCCAGTGAAGGCATAAGGGGAGGGCAACGGGCCAGTTAGACTTCCATCAATTTCGCTCTCCTCTCTCTCTCCTTCCCCACGTACCCATCACAGGCCACGTGATTGTGACGACACCGCGTGCAGGCCTTGCGGAGCGTAAAGCTTTGTACTCCTTCCATCTAAGTTCGACTTTAGACTAATGGTGTTCGGGCTTTTGTAATTTTTTGTTGGTGTTGCCTTGTTGGTGGTTGTACGATGTGGATGACATGTCGCCGTTTCTGCCGTAATTGTCCCGAGAAACAAAGAAACGATAAAGAAATGCTAAAGAAATAGCTACGGGTGGTACGGCTTTATTGAGGCTTTATTCCTCCCTCCTGTTCTGGATGCTCATTCACACCAGCCGGGGATGCGATGGGCTCCACTTCCTTGGCCTCGTATTCTGTTTGTTTCGCGGCCTGAAGTAGCAACTTTTGCTTTTTGATCCTGTTTTTCAAGAAGAAGGCGCAATGGTTGGTGAGTGCACGGCAGAAGGCTCTGGTCTGTAAAATACATGTACCTCACATTGTCGATCAGGAGTCTCCGCACGCCCTTTGGCCAAATGAAGATGGCATTGAGCTGCAAGGACGAGGGACCCTGCACATTCTCCCAAACATGAGTGCTAATGGAGACACTTGTCACTGATGTAAGTGACAATGCACGTACCTGATTCGAGGGCGTTCCCTGCTGTGGTGTAGAGATCATATCGAGTACGCTGCTGGGCACGAGCGTCTGGGGATACACCACAATCGGCGGCGTACCGGAATCCTCACCCTTAGCGCTGGCCTCAGCTCCAGCAGTCTTTGGCGCGTCTTCCTTTCCGGATCGTACTGTTGACTCAGCAGCAGCTGCAGCAGTCTGTTCAGCAGTGCTCGAAGCCTTCTTTGTTCGCCGTCCGCCCGGTACTGCTGCCCGAGCAGCCGAAGGTTTCCGTGGCCGCCTGTTGCCTGCTCCTGCTCGGCTGCTTGCCCACCGTACCCCAGGAGTATTTACCTCTACACCCACAAGCACGGCACGCGAGCCGCCTGCACGAAGTAATTGATTGTTTAATTAATTCAGTTTGAAGTGATATTAAATATGGACCCAAGCTGCCTCTAGATAAATCACAAATATATTCCTATCTATTTAATTCTATTTGGTTTTTAAAATGGTGAATCTGCAGCGGCGTACCCAGCTGTCTGCCTGAGGCCAAGCGCCCGTAATGTGACACCGCCTGCCCGAAGAGGCCGCGTGTACGATTCATCCTTGATGTGTATGTAGTTGGCTGGATGATTTTGGTTGATTGCGAAAGTTCAGCTTCTGATTTCGGGCAAGAACCGGTAAATCTCGCGTGGAGCTTACAGAGCCCTGCTGATGTCAGCAATTCGAGGTATTCTGGGTATGCCGGCGGAACCTTACGCACGAAATTTCAATTTTGTCGACAAAATAGCCAACAACAAAAAGAAACGAAGACAACAAAACGCAAATAGCCACGACAAGGTGCGCGCGTCAACAGAGCTCTGTGGCGCCCAAACAAACACGTACCTTGTACTGCCATTCGCTTGACAGAGGTTTTTGTTGTCCTGATTTTGTACCTTCAAAACAAAAAATCAGAGCGAAGGCGAAAGATGAAAATCAGACGCACCTCCGCCGAGATGGAGCATGACGACCATGCACTTGCTCCTGTCCGCGGGGCCTGTTCCGTTTGCAAGGTGGCCCATACAGCGTGTGACGGGTACATGACTCTTCACAAATTATTTTATTTCCTGGCGCTTGTCTCTGTCATTCTTCCTCTTTTTGCCGCCTTGTTCCTCTCCGCTCCTCTTCGCTGTCGTGAGCGTGACAAAGAGCGAAGCGAAGAGGAGCAATGCGCCTCCGCTTTCTCTCTTTGCTATCAACCTCCTTCCTCAATCTCTCCTTCATGCTCGCCAACTCCGACTAACACTCTCACTTTCCTCCCCTATCTCTCTCTCACCCAACAGACAACGACCATGCAAGCGATGCGTCGCAATTGGCAAAGCTGACATGTGCTTTGACGTGGAGCCCAAGAAGCGAGCGTGCGGGCCGTGCAGGGCAGCCCACACTGCCTGCGACAGGTACGCCACCATACCCGCTCAACTTCATCAACTTCTAGACGTAGGTGACCCGAAGGAGAGGTCGCTCGATTGGGTCGGCTAATTGGAACAAAACATTACCCAATCAAGAACCCTCCTCTATCTTTCCCCGCTTTTTCTACATAGCCGGTTGGTGGGAATTTAACTCCGAAGTGACCCAACACCACTCACCCACATATCCCGACTGGGCGAAGAACTGACGTTACTTCCCTTTGCTCGTCGCAGCCAGAGGCCCTGCAAGCGGTGCGTGTCCGCGGGAAGAGCAGATCAGTGCGTGGACGCCCTGCTCCGGAAAAAAGGCAGACGAACCAAGAAGAACTCACTAGTCGACGGAGGTGGCTCTCCTCCCACGACCTCTGCAGGGCCACCAAAACGACAACGAATCGAAGGTAATTCTCTCCACCATGATATCCTAGTATTGTGAGTTTCACTGATGGGTTTGTGCCAGAGCCTGAAGCCGTAAGGGTAGGTGGTACCGGAAGCCCTGTGCAGAGTAAAGCCGATGGAGCCCCACCTACTGGATTCGCCAGTCCTCCACTTTCGCCGCTCCTGCCTCCACCTTTTCCTCTTCCTAATCTTCACAATCCCCAAGCGCACTCGCATCGTGCCGGCCGTTTTGGTCAACAGACTCCAAGCGGGACTGATCCAGCGATTGTCCTGCGCTCTGGCTTACTGGAACAGAGCCACTTCGCAGTGACGCCACCAATACTGGGAATACAGCCCACCACACCACACCAAGAGCAGTTAGCAAGCCCATCTTCGCCTCGAGTTGTTTCCCCGAGCGGAGGTTCACCAAGATCGGAAGACTCGGATGGCTGCAATGGTGGATCCAACCTGATGCAGCTCGAACCGCTGTTGTCTACATTTATGAAGGAGCTACGAGAGCTCAAATCGGCCAATCAACAGATAGCGAGCGAGTTTCGAAGCACAACGGAAGAGCTGCGGAGGGAGATCCATTTACTACATCAACACCAGCAAAAGATTGAGAAGCGACTCGACGCCCTTAACAGCGCTGTCTCGGTCACATCGCCCTCTCCGTTCCCTGTATCGCCCAGCACACAGTCGAACGAGCTCACAACCTACTCGCCCTCCATCCTCTTCAACGGCGGCGGAGGCTTCTCGCCTGATCAGACGCACAGTTTCAGCTTCCACCCTCAGACGCCCTTTGCCTCGTTACCGGCATTTGCAAGCTCAATGCAAGGCAGCATACCGCCTCCATTTGTCGATTCGCATACCTCACGCAGTGAGATACTCAGTTATCTTCCCTTCCTCGCCAACTACAACCTGACTGCTCCTGATGCACCCTTCGTCGTGGACAGTCTTCGGTATACTCATACTCCTTGTGTGATCTTCAGTCTGACCTGTGGCCCATACTCACATCGCCTTCCTTGTGCTGCAGGAAACCCTTTTTTGCCCTTCAGATCATGGAGTCCATGCCAGGTGAAGAATTCACTCCGCCCATCTTCGTATTCGCCAACACAGCATTCTGCTCACTTGTTCGCTATCCGCTGGTAACCTGCACGTTTCATACCGCCCTGGAATCTCAATTGTTAGTAATCGTTCAATATGTGTTGCAGCATGAACTGCTTGGATGCCCACTGTCCAAGGTGTCTTTCCCCGATGAAAAAGTCAAGAGACAGCTGCTTTCCTCTATTAGTAAGTCTGGAAGAAGCATATACCTCGCTCAGCGAGGATTTCAGGTTTCTGCCTCACCCCAAACTCGTGCTCAACAGTCTCACTTACCCGCATGATGGTTATATGCCCGAACAGGAGGCAGCACCGTCATCGTACAGCGAAATCATTCGCTTGAGTCCTCTGTTTCTCCCTCGAAACGGACGCATCACTCGTCTATCAACTCGTGTTCAGTTCTTCTACAATGAATTTGGCCGGGTACACACAATAGATATGTACTTTTAGATATCAGCAAAGTGCAGATACTAACTGAGGTGTGGAATCACTTGTTATCTTCCGTCGCGGCCACGGACCGTGTCACAGGTGAAATGGAAGATCTGCTGCGTGGATGGCGTTGAGGAGAGTGGCGTGATTGAGATGCCCATCAACTGGCTACCGGGCCTGCCAAAATGGTGGACGACGCTGCCCCTGTCTCTGCCTAGTCTTCACCAATATGCCGGTACGGTGCCATTTTTGTTTTTTGCGGGTAGTGCGTCGTGATCTGTTCCTGTCTCCTCGTTCTCCTACTGATGCGCGGTGGCAGGCCTTTCCAACATGGCCTCGATGAGCCCACGCATTACAGAGGAGATCATCAAAGAGGAGGAGAACGAGGCTCCTGACGGGGAAGGTGATTCTTCTCCACTCGAGGAAGCCTTCCTGTCGTCCTTTATCGTAGCGTCATCCCCACTCTCGCACTTCGTAGAGGATGACAGTTTGTCGGCTGCATCTTCCTGCACCACATCCTCATCAGCGTCCTCGACATCCTCTTCTGCAGCCTCCACCCCACCAGCTCCAGGTGGCGCCCGTGCTGCTCCGCCAGACCTCGCAGTTGTCCCTTTTCCTTGATAGTGCCCTGTGTTCCGAGCTTCCTATCAATAGAGGAATTCAAATCATGCGAGCCGCGCTCCTGGCGACGTTCTTTGGATTCCAACTTCAGATACCAGACGAGCTTCTTGGCCAAAGAAAGCAAAGTCACCCTCGATGCCCCCGAAGATGACGGTTAGCGTTGCCATTCTTGCTGCTTATTATTATCCACAAATGCCAAACCAGTGATGTGCTAGGTACGTACACCAAGCGCTAGGAAGGAAAGAAAGGCCGGTCCTGCGACAACCAACCGTTGGTCGCCGCTACCCAGTTCTCAACATACTCCTCGCCAAGAACGAAAACGAACGCGACGAGACTGGCACGCCCTTGGCCGCCAACGTTTCGCCTCGCCCGGCCGCAGACAGAAAACATTTGTTTGACTTCAATGGAAGAGCCTGCGGGTTCGCAGGCCGAGGACGCTGGTGAGCGAGAACCGGCTGCGCCCGCTATCAAGCGCCGACGCGTTTCCAAAGCCTGCGGTCCGTGCAAGCTGGCCCACAGCGCCTGCGACCGGTGCGCCACCCCACTCCTTCCGTCCTTCCTTCCCCTTCCATCCGCTCCAACGCTTTTTGGGTCTTCCCGCACACGTCCCGCTGCTTCATCCCCCTTGACATCATGCGTCATTCCCTTCCCTTCCCGCGCATCTGCGCCACCATCGATTTTTTGTCACCTGGTCACTGCAAGCACACCTGGCTTGGCCATGCAGATGGTTCCCTAGCCCCCAAAACAGAGAAACATCAATCAACCTCCCCAGAAGCCCCCACGTTCTACATGTTTTTCCTCTCATATGCACCCACCCTCCCATCTACATACACCCTCCCACCTCTCAACCTTTGGAGATGGTGCCTGCACGTGTGTGTACCTGTACTTTCAGTTTATGGTGTGTGTGGCAACGTGCTGGCATCATCAGAACCCTGCACATCTGACCTCCTCCTACCCAGTGAGGAATGATGGATTAATAATAATCAAAAGAAAACCAAATCTTACTGATTGCTGCATCAATCATCATCATCTTCTTTATCAACACTTTAACACATCAATCTACATCAATATCTCTCAACATCAACACACCACAAAAGACAGGGCCCAGGGTCCTAGGCCAGTGGGCTGCAATTTTAATAATGCTGCTCCATTGATTGGTTAATTAAAAGGCCAGCTGTACAATTTGCCCGAATGGACATTTACCAAAAACAGTGTAAAAAGCTGTATTGGTGGTCCAATCTGGTCGAGGTCACCATCGCGCCACGGCACCTGCCGCTGGCTCATGAGCCAATTTCCTCGCTGGACCGTAAGCAACCGTAAAAGCACCTCCGTGCTAGATTGGCCACAAAAGCGGCAGAATGCGCTCACGAGAGGTGGTCAGGCACAGCAGTGAGCCACCAAAACTGGAGAGACCACCACGAGGCGAGAACCTTGTGATGAATGATTGCACTAATTTCGGATTGGTGTGCTGAGCAGAGAGAGACCATGCAAGCGCTGCGTGGGCCTGGGACGATCGCAGGATTGCGTGGATATCTCGTCCAGTAGGCGCCGAGGAAGACCCAAGCGGATGCTCCCTGACCCCGAGCAGGAGCAGCTTTACGGGCTGGAAGAGTCTGATCAGTATGAGCGCGAGTTCATCGAGCAGGGGAGCCAACACGAGGAATCGTTGCCCGCCCAGGCAGGGCCCGTAATTGTGGGTGATCCAGCAGAACAGTCCTCTTCGATCCCCACCAGTGGTACCTTGTTTCCCTCCACACTGCCGCGATAAGGTGTTTACATTCTTTAACACAGTATCACCAAGTTTACTAGAGCAAGTGTCGCCAGCGAATGGGAGTGGGTACGGTCTTTTCCGCTACCTAGTTGTTGTATTGCCTTAACTACAACACAATCTGGACAGAGGGTCAGGACTCATAGCGAAGCTATTGGAAGAGTTTCGCTTCGTGAACTCTCAAATTCAGGATCTGCGCAAGGAAATACGACATTTGCGTAACACGCAGCGGCTTCACGAAGCCCAGCTGGCGTTGATACTCCCCCTTGTACCGGCCCTATCTCAACTTGCGATGAAGCAGCCACCTCTTTCGCCGCCGTCTCCCTCGTCGGCTTCCGTTCCAGCGACGCAAACATCATCTATCGACCCCTTTTTTCCTCTTTCCCCCGAATCACTTGGGCCAAGCACACTCTTTGTCGGCAACGGGGCTTCGGGCACATCACCAGGGGTAAGGCTATCCCCAGTGTTTGGTTCTAGTTTGCACAGCTCTTACCCTACCTATCTTTATTCGCAGATGAATACCACCCCTGGATATTCGGCCCCTCTTCCCATGTCAACATTCCTATCGTCCTCAAGTGTTCCCTATTACTCTTCACCCCTAGCTCAGCCTCCTCATCACCAGCAACAGCCTCCACAGGATGTTGAGTTCCAGGCGCCTCGTTCGGCTCACGCCCAACCACCGCCACAACCACCGCAGCCCACATCCAGCAGTGTTCCTCTTCCTCAATCTCAAATTCCATCTCGAGCTCCGCCACTTAATCAGACTCCCTACACCCCAGTGAGGAGTTCTCTCACCTTTCCACCGGCATCCACGTCCGCACTGGACTCGATCGCTCTGTACCAACAGGATTCGTTTCTTTCCCAGGATACTGCATACCCTACGGAAACCTACTCTGTTCCATCTTCAATACAATCTCAGGTGCTCTCCTATCTTCCTTGGCTTGTGCCATACAACATCACGTCTCTCGAAGTTCCCTTCATTCTCTCCGACATTCGGTACGTGAAACCACTTACTGAAACCTGGACTTCATTCTGAGAAGTGAAGCACACATAGGAAACCAATTATAGCATGTCGAATACCGGATCGATCACCAGGTGAAGAGTTTCGTCCTAGAATTACCTTTGCCAATTCAACATTCTGCGACCTCGCCAACTATTCAATCGTACCATATCCGCCAGCGTTTTTGGCTGACTCAAACCAAAGTTTTCTTGCTAACTTGCGTGCTCTAAAGGACGAGCTACTGGGGTATAGCATTCGAAAATTCATCCTACTTGAGGATATAGATTCGTGGGAGGACTTTCGAAAAGGCTTTCTCCCTGCGCTTGTAATGCGGTGTGTCTCAAGAGCACTGGGTGTATGATTCGAGACATTCATTCTCATCATATGTATTAACGTGATGATGTGAAACAGGTCATACGCACCTGTAAGTCCGATCATCCACTTCAGGACTCTGGCGAAGCGCAAGGTGATCTGCTCTTGGTCTGTGCACTAGTGCTTTGGGTGTCACTGACCCTTGCGTCCTCTAGGATGGCGTTCTCGTGCGGATAAGAACCAGAGTTCAAATATTCTACGACAAGCTGGGCTTCGTACTTTTGCCTAAATCCCATATGCTCAGCTTAGCAGCTTATGTGTTCGATTTCTGCTTTCATAGTCTCGATGGTATATCTTGGCGGTTGACGATTCCGAACTAGTGGGACCTTCATCCGGCCAGCACACAGGAAGATTGCAGGATGACAACCGCGAAGTGCCCTTTACTGCTCGCACGAGCTAACTTGGACGTTACTCTCATGCACACAACACACGCACCAGCACCACCATTCTAGATGTACAGCCCTCATTTCAAAGATTCGATTCTGACAGATAAGAACAATGACACAATGCCTTTACTACCTACACCATGGTGTTTATCAAGATGACTCCTTGCGAAGGAGCCACGAGGTGTCCTCCACCGAGGGCGATAAAGGATAGGGCGAAAATGGATAGAGCGGGGAGGCCGGCGGCATGGGGGAGATGGGCGGAGGTGCAGCGCCAGGAGAGGACGCTAGCGATGACGAAGTAATTGGTGAGGATTCGAAGTTAGGGCTTTCCGGCCTCGCCAGTATCAACTCCATCAATTCCTTTTCCATGCTGTCATTCAGAGATCCCTCTGCAGCGGAAGGTGAGCACAGAGATCTCAAAAGTAGTAAGGAAGGTGGAAACTGCCGTACTGGTATCATTGTCGCGGGTCAAATCGCTGGTGGGGCTTGAGCTGCTATCAATAGGAGTTATTCGAGCCGACGTAAGGAAATGCCGTGCCACTTATGTAGGTAGATAGTGTTAGCATCAAGGTTCGCCTTTTGCGTGTCTCGAGCGTCGACACAGAGGGAGGCCTCTATGCGACACGCGCTCACCGGTCCGATAAAGGAGACCTTGTCTTCGGATGGTACGTACCGATGGGCTGGATGCGAGCTCCGATATATTGGCATGCCCGTTCGATGCTTTGCGGAAGGGTACTGATTCGGTACCAGGTCAATCAGGTTGAGTTTCAGAGAAGGCCTCTACTCTAAACGCACCTGAGTAAGAAGGACTCGATAGGATTTTCAGGCAGAGTAGACGGAATGCCCACATCGAGCACGGCTTGACCCTCTACTCTACCATCCACGCAAAGAGCTATCCACAAGGCCTTAACATGACAATCATTAACAAAAGCTTGCTGATGGCACAGTTGCGGCACAGGAGCCATACCTTGGACTGTCGATTATAAAGCACCTGATGACGGCAAAACACTCGTCGGAACTGACCGTGCTTGGGTACGCTGATGGGCTGCCCAGGGATATGTGCACTAATTGGGGGCGGGGACCTGCATGTCAAGGAAGGTATCGAATATGTAAGCATCGTGACGGAGTGCGCAGTGTCATGGATCGGCAAAAGTACTGCACAAAGAAATGCGGCATGATGGCAGCTTTCGTCTTGTAATCAGGGAAAGAGACCTTTTCAACGGGGAATCCCAGTAACTCATGCTGAATGTGCGAAGTAACACGGTCAAAGGCGAGCGTAGTGCTAGATGCACAAACGAGAGTGGAGGGCGCATACGCTGGAGTAGCCTGTGGCATTGCAGAAGGCTTGATTCACGAAAACCATGACTGCTTCGCCCGTTCTCGCTATTCGGCAGACAGCAGCCGGTTTGCTAAGGGAGAAAACAGAGATATAAATAAGAGAGTCGCAAGAGGGGTTTCCAAGAACCTACCTGAAGTCATCGATCACAAACGGGTATTCACTGGTATCGAAGTCGTAGCTCGAAAGGAAAGGAATGTTCGCGATTATCTCAGATCCTGGTAGTCGAGGCCAAGTGTTCACCGGCGGGGCGGCAACTCCCTGGTACAAACACATCGGCCAACTGGAGGTACTCGAGTTCACAGTAAGAGAGGCAGGCATATCAGGCAAGGAATAAACGCAGGCCGGAGAGGGCGGAGAGGAAGATGATGGTTCGTCTTCCGTGAGAGAGGAGATACGGATAACGGAAGATGACTGCCGCTTGGTTGGGTGTGACGTGTAGTCGTTCTGGGCTGTCGTGGCGAACGGGCAATCTGGATCAGTGCTGAATCCATTTGCTGAGTTGTTCACGGCTCGGATATAGTTACTGCTGACATGCTGATCGTTGTGTGAAGCACCACCATTAGAACCGTTGCTATAAGCGGTCGACGAGGTTGGGTTGGCCCGTTCGGATCTGTCGGCGAGGAGCGAGTCGAGCCGCTTCAAAATCTCTGATTGCTGTTGCTCGTAACGGGTTTGCTGCTCTTGCATCTGGAGCATCTGCTTCCGCATGTCCTTGTTGTTCTCGCGTAGCTCACGCACTTGATCTACAAGGAGAGTCAATAGGGACTCGGCCATGGCGCTGGGTACACCAAGTGTTGGCGCTGGTGGTGAGGAAAGATGTCCATCCGAAGCTGCACCAGAGGCCATAGACGCAGATGAGGAAGGAGTTGTGTGAGACTGGGTGCTTGAAGCAGAACTCGTGCTCCCCTGTGCAGACGTAGTCAATCGTGTCCCGGTCTGGGTTGGGAGGGAGGACGAAGGAGACGAAGGCGACTGGGGTGCTAACGACGGTAGGGGCAAGGAAGAGGACGAGGGCGCTGATGAAGAAGTTGGTGAGAGACGATCCATGCTTCCGATGTGTCGGCTGAAGAGAGAAGGGAACGGAAGAGTGGGGAAGTGGGGTGATGCTGGCGAGCGCAGAGGAGTCCACTGATGAGGTGGCGAATTGGGTCGCGGAAGCTGCGCAAACGGCAGGGGATCCTGCGGACGTTGGGGATCGCTGTGCGCTGGCCGTTGATGCTCGCCTGTTGATGGTAGCACACTCGTATTGGGTGCGTCCGTAGGACTCTGCGTGGCAGTTGTATTGGCATTATCTGCAACATTCATATATGAATCATCAGATGTCAGAGCCATCAAGTTCAATGATCACGCATTGATCAATGAATGCTCATCATACCTTTCACCCGCTTCCGTCTCTTACGCCCGACCGTTGGATTGCCGGCGGTAGTTGGTGCCTCGGACGAAGGTGCATTCTCGCTCTTGCGCGGTCTACCTCGCTTCTTCATCGTGACGTCGCAGCACTGCTCTGGCCGTCCCAGCGACACGCAGCGGCCACATGGTCGTTTACTGCCCCATATGCACGTGCGTGTCATTCCTTGTATTCTTCACATATTCCATTGGGTATCGGAATATTTCTTTGGATAGGGAGCTTTCCTTGGCACTACTTCGGCCAGGTAGTCCAAAGAGACAATAAAAATAACTTACAAATAAAAATAATAAAAATAAGATGAGACAAAGATGGGAAAAATTTCCTACTGGAGGGAATTTAAGAAAGAATAAGAAAAATACCTGTCGCAGGCAGTATGCGCTACCCGGCAGACACCACAGGCCTTGGCTGTCTTGCTCTGCGCAAGAGCCGTCCCGTCCACGACGTTTGCCTCCTCCATCACCGTGGCCGTTGCGCGGGTTATCGGCGTACGGACCGGAACAAAAAATACTACGGAGCTTTTCACTTCGGAAAGAAACAGTCCTTTTCCGTGGACGGCCGGGAATGCATGAATTTTCTTTGTAATTTCTTTTATTTTCTTTCATACTCCACTTGGAAAAAGAAAAGAAAAAGTAGATGTGGGCTAATTAATCGATTAATTCATCTATTCCAGTCCTAAAAAATGTGGAAAAAGAGAAAAGACATAGAAGGTGTTTCGGAAAGCTCGGTATCTCACGCTGCTGATCGAGGATGCATAAGTTCGGAAGAATGCTAACTGCTCCATTTTTTGCGCAAATAATCAAAAACGATAGATTGTGGGCTTGAAGGCGGTGCTGTTCCAGAAGGAACAGGAGGCCAAGCGTTTCAAGACCACTGGCGAAACTCGCCCACGAGTACGGCCCTCGGCAATCGATTTAAAAATAGTAATTAATAATACTATTTTGAGATATTTATTTTCTATTTCTATTCTTATTTATAAAAATACTAGTAAATATAAATAAAAACGTTGAACCAGCGTTATTCTTACTGTACATGATATAAACAGACACGAAAGAAACCGAAGGAAACCGTGTGGACAAGACAGAACAAGGGCATTGCGGAACGAGCGCAGAGGGACGAGCAAGCCCTCCTCGCGGAACAAAAGACCACCGAGAATGTCGAGGCCAAGCTCCAGGAGAAGGCACGTCTCTACGAGCAGTTTGGTACGTGATATGCACACTCACCCGACCGGCAACCTGATGACGACGCTCACCCACTGTTGAATGATAACTAGTTAGCGGTGGTATGGCAGAAGATGCGGAAGAGGGCAAGTTTCTCGTAGACTTTGAGAAGAAATCCTGGAACGGTACTTCTGCACATGTCTCATGCTCTTGATTGGGATTGCACAATCTTGGTTTCTAACGGTAACATCAGGATCGGATCAAGATCAGCAAGATGATAGTGAGTTCTATCACACCGATATACAGAGAGAGGAGGATCGTAAACGATGGGAACGCAATGCTGCAAAGGAGATCGAAGACGGTATAGCTCCACACAAATGTTCATTCACCAATCGCATGGACATTCAGTTGAACATTTTGTGTCCTTTCTATTCAGAGGAGGTCGCAATGTTGAAGAAGCAGAAAGACTTGGAGGTACTCGATAAAGTGATTGCGCAGACAAGGCAAGGACGAGATAAGGCGCGAGTTCTAAAAGAACGACGGAAACAAAAGGCACAGGATCGGTTGGAGAAGATCAAACAACGAGAAGAACAGATGAAGAAGCTGAAAGAAATGGGCGAGAAGGGTGAGAAGGAGCTGATAATACAGATCGAAGAGGAAGTTGAAGAAGAGCGGTTAGCGAGAGAACAGAGAGAGAAAGAGAAGGAGGAGCGTGAGCGACGCGAGAAAGAGAGGAAGGAGCGGCTTGAGAGGGAAGCCAAAGAAAGAGAAGAGATGCTTCAAAAGAAGCGAGAAGAAGAAGAGAAGAAGCGAGCTGAAAAGCAGAAGAAGAGGGATGAATACCTTGCTGCAAATCCTCTCTTCGCCCCACCATACCCCAGCGACATTACATCCCAGGGAACAACAGCTGCTCCGCCCGCTGCGGCACAGCCAGGATATGCTTACCCAGCCACCACGGCTGCCTACTACGGTTATCCTGGTGGTTATCCTGCTCCGTACGGAACTAGCGCTCCATCTGCCCAATACTACTACCCGCCAGGCCCAACAGCTACCACGCCTGTGACTTCCGCTTCTGGAACATCATTCTCTCCTGCAGCTGCTGCGGATGACTTCTTGGCCCGATTAATGAGCGAGCAGCAAGCAAGTCAACAGCAACAACCACACCAACAAGCAAGCCAGGGACAATACCCTCAGTACTTGTATACACAACAGTACCCAAGGCAGTATGACTACTCGTATGCTTCAGGGGTATGACGACTATCGCCACTTCTCATCCTGAGCTGGCTTCTCACTTTCGCGAGCAGGCGTCATACGGTGCTCCACCAGGCTATCCACCTGGTACTTACCCGCCGTATCCTGCTCATGCAGCCTCGCATGAACAGCAATCAGGACAGCAACAACACACCTGGCCAGGCTACGGGCAGCAGCAGTGATTGTCCCGTATTCCCTCTCGCTACCATGATGCAATGCAACTTGTAAATGTCGCTTCGTGTTGTACTGTGCAAAATAGCTTGGCCACATTTCTCCCGCTACCATGATGCCTGGCGATGATTCTCCTTGGTATTCAGCTTTGGATTGCCTAACAGCTTGTAGAGGCCGCTGATGATCTTGATTAAGTTCCTCAGTTGCTGATGTGCGGCATTCAGAAGGATGCCACAGTGCCGCTCAGCCCACAAGTGTGAGTCAGACGCCACACACCATAAGCAGCATGCTGTGAACGTCCTTAGCAGGAAGGTGTTGTTTGAGGTAATTGTAAGCCACCACTACATTGATGCAGCTGTCTGTATGTACAAGGGTATAGGCTGTTTCATCCTAAAAAGGAGAACGTAGAGAAGGGTGAGGTCGGGAAAGGGCCAGGGGACGGCGCACCACGCATACTGGCCAACAGTTCGCTTATGCTTTCATCGACACTCTGCCTTTGCTCCCCGTTTCTGCCGCCAAGCAGTTCATCACCTAGAGACGCCGAGCTTGGAACATCATTATCCGGGATACATAGCGGTGGCAGAGGCTGGTGATTCTGCGGTTGATGATCAGGGAGCTGCCCATGATCATGTGCGAAGTATTGATTGTGAAGGTCCTCATGCTCTTGAGGTGTCAAGCCGCAGACTGGATTGGGCTCACTCGGGGACGAGTAATGGTCGACCTCTAGCAGTCGCAGGCGTTGCTCGTTCATCATATCTAGAGCAAAGAAAGTCAAAAAGGGAAAAGAAGTAAGGAAAGAGACTACGTACACGTTCGATACCAGGAAAGAGGGTGAACGATAGCCGCAGGGCTGAAGGTGATGTTGCCCTCCTCCAACCCATCCGTTGTACAAAGCAGCCATCGTTGCTATTTAGACACCAGTAAGACAGTACAGCTTCATGAGTAGGATTTGACAAGGAGGGTTACCCTTTTGTTGTGGTTATAAAGATATTGAAAACGATTGTAGGCACGTGCTGGCATGCCGTTACGCTTCATCACCAACATGGAAACGGAGAATATATCTCCAATCAACGATTCCGTGCTGTAAAGCGTACACACGACAGATAAGTCGACATGGTGCATCAATGACAATGAAAGCAAGTGGCATACGGGGAAATGAAACGCCTCGAGATCTCTTCCTTGAAGGTGTGATCAGGCATAGCTATCTTTGACACAGGTGATCCCACTAGTTCATCCTATACCACCGGGAGCACCGTCAGCACAGGCCTATGTTGAGAGGGAAGCACGTACCCGAGTATAACCCATACACGAACAAAAGGCATCATTTATGTGGACAATTATGGGATGGTTGAGTTCCTCTCCCGGTACATACGGTATGATACGTAATACGATGAACGGTTTGCTGCAAATACAAAGAAAGAAGGGGCAATGAATGGTGTGTCTCATATCAGGTCAAGACAAGAGGGAGGATAGTGGCCATACCCTGGGTTCTCGGCAACAAATGGTTGAGAATCCGGAAAATTGTACTCGTCAAGGAACGGAACGGTGGCTAGTACATCATGACGTGGCGGTAATGTAGCTAAACCGGGGAAGGAAAAGTAGTTGGGTCTGCTATTGTCCCTTTCTACTCTCAGCTCAAACGGTGCCGATATTGAGGATATTTTGAATGGGGCAGAGATGGTGGCTATCGAAGGTGAAAGAGGCGACGAGATACCCTCCGGAGAAGACGATGTAGAAAGTGCTGGAGTTGGAGAGTTCGAACTGGAGGAAGCCGGCAATGGAAACATTGTAGTAACGACTTTGGCCACGTTCGATGGTATGGCCTCTGTCTTGTCATGAAGCTCCTGCAGTAGGCTCTCTACTGATTCTTGACGTCGCTTCATATCCCGGATCTCCTTTTTGATGTCCTTGAGTTGGTCAATCAGAATTAGTAATACGCTGTTTGATAGCCCTTCGCTTCTATTCTCTGGCGAGCTTCTAGGAGCATTGTAGCTGCTTGCTGTCGGTGGTGGATCTCTTCTCGCTGGTCCATCGATGGAAGACGAGATAGGCGGAAGAGGACCCGCTCCTCGTCCGTTGCCAGGAATCGAATCCATTACGCCCATCCCTCCCTTAGTTGATCCATACTTTGCACTCATATCATCCATTGATGCCGACGCAGGCGTTGACGATTCTCTCGAGATGAACGAGGAACCGCTGCCGCCGTTCCCTAGTGGAAACAATGGCGGACCATCTTTTGGCATAACCACAAGCCTGATATCAGCATGAACAGCTACTCCATACATGAAGTTGCATCAAACGAAGATGAAGTCGTTGTACCGAATCGTGGTCTCTTGCTTGCCGCACTCTGTGCGTCGGTCTGTTCCTGACGATCCGACTTATGCTGACGTGGTACGTTGATTGCAGAATGATCCTTCTTGGGTCGTCCTCGCTTCTTCTTGACCGGATCGAAGCACGGCTTGCCCAACGCCGCGCACCGCTTACACGGCCTTTCCCTAAAAACACCGAAAAAAGTCAGACAAATCCTAAATGAAAAATAAATGAAAAATATCCAAAAATTCAAATAAAGATATGTATTTCAAAAAAGCCATTCTAAAAATCAAGGGAAAAAAGTTACTTGCTGCAGGCGGTGTGAGCTTCTCTGCAGGCGAAGCAGGCGAGCGCGGGAGGGTTTAACCCACTCTCTAGTGAAGCCATCATCGCCTCCATCTTCCCTTATCTCGGCGCTGAGTAAAGGGCTGAGTAACCCGAGAGAGCAGATTTGTCTTTGCCGGATAATTTCTCGCCTTTTCTCATGTTTGCTTTTCTGCTCGCTTGATTTTCCTTTTCTGCTAATACGCGAAACTAATTCGAAAGTGTTGCAATTGTTTCCCAAAAAAGGATCGAAGATCCTGTTGCCCGCACTGCCCGGCGGGGCGACGTGGTGGCCCGACGTCGCGGAGAGGATCTTCGTGCGCGCCAGCATCTTTGCTGGTGGAAATCCTGTCCAGGACATACCCAGCAGCAGGCTCAACAAGATGCTTGCTGTTTCGCGCGGCCTGTGGAGTACATCAACATTCGCAGCACCAAGCCGTGGCTCTTGGCCATCCTGCTGATGAACAGTGATGTGCATGTTGTTTGAGCTCAGCAAGTGAGCTCACCTTGGGAGTGCTCAATTATCAATAAGATCCACTTCTCCTTCAAGATGGATTGCACCTCCTTAGATTGCAACAGAGGGGACCACACGCCAGTCTCCATCCTGACAAATTCCCTTTTTATTTTTATTTTCGAACTCCGTTCATACATAAAAAATAAGAAGTAACACGTCGTGTCCTCAGTTCTTCTTGAAAGTTGCACTGGAAGCATGCTTGTGTTACGGTTTTGCTGGCATATCTCACCTGTCCGTGACACTCCTGGCAGGTCCTACAAACTCCCAGGGAAATGAAATAATACTACCCAAAAGAAAAGTGCGCCGAAAATCTAGATAGCTGGTGAACATGTCGGGGCGCTACACTGCGCAAGTGTAAGGGGTCAGGAATCAGGAGTCAGCTATTGCCCGCAACACGCACAGCAGGAGCAGGAAGATAGGAAACTACACGATGGCCAGCAAGGCGCTTACGATCGTTGTGATGCTTGGGCTGTGGCTCGCTCTTGCGGTCGCGGTTCCCGTCGGGTATCAGGTCCAGATTGATTTGGACTCCGAGACTGTCGTGGAGCTCATTGAGTCCGGACAGACGGTCATCTTGGCCAAGCAGGCGCCGCCGGGTTGCTGGTCTTCCGTGTGGGGCGTTCTGAGTCAGGTCTTTTCTCACAACTACATCTCCTGGAATGAGACCGGCCTCTCGGTCTACGCCTCCCAGACAAAGCTTCAAGAGGGTGAGCGGATCTTCGTCGGCTCGTGGCGGCGCTTTGTCGAGACGGGCTACCTCTACGACTTCCGTCTGGGCTCTTTCGATCGCCAGGTGTGGACGAAGTGGCTGGCCAAGAACGAGCTCGCCATCCTCAACAACGACACGCTTGATGGCTTCTTCGGCGTGTCGCAGGACATCACACTCAACGACAAGTGGTCGGCGCTGACTCCTCTCTATGCGTGCCTGCTGCTGGCCGAGGAGTACGAGGTGTGGTCCACCCAGCCGAGTTTCTTCGTCTTCCTTGGGTCTGCATCACTCGTTCCTGGCACCGCAACGCAGGACCTTAGGCGCGTGGCGCGCTCTGCAATCACGCAGGTCCAATTCAACGACAAAACCA
>CDEZ01019221.1:0-33003 GCA_000826365.1 Acanthamoeba royreba | reverse complement strand
GACCGAAGCGACAAGCTGCGTGCGATCTATGAGGACAAGGATAACCTGCGCAGGGACGACATCTCCCGCATCACCGGACAGGGTCCCGAGGTGTTCAGCGTCTTCTACGACACCATGCGCGAGATGCGCGCCTACTACGCCAAGTTCCCCGACATGACCATCGAGAAGCCTGACGAGGTTGCGTATAAGTTGGTGATGGAGGACGATGAACGTACGTCGCTTGCCCTGTCTTGATTCTGCATCCGATTCTCGACATCGAGGTCTCACTGTGCTTGCTCGGCGTTTCTGCAGTGTCGCAGTTCACGGGTGAGGAGAGCTTTGGTCGTTTCTTGGATCTGCATGAGCACTACCTCAACTTCCTCAACTTGAAACACAACAAGGGTAAGACGCTTGACTACACAGAGTATCTCAAGAACCTTCACGCCTTTGATGATAAGGTCGAGGTGAAGGACCTGCCGTATCGCAAGTACGTCCATTATCGTCAGCTTTATTACCAGTCAGTGCTGATGACCATTTTTCCTCTTCCACAGCTACCTGCAAACACTGCTGGAATATCTGATCACATGGTACCGACGGGCTAAGCCTCTTACCGACGTGAACAGTCTTATGAAGCAGGCCGAAGAGCTGGTCGAAAAGTGCTGGAATGATGGTAAGTGGAGCTGGGAAAGGGCTGAAAGGGAAGAGAAGGAACAGGCGGAGAGAGCCATCAAGGCTGAGGCGTCTACGGTAAGGTTCCTTTGTAAGCCATGCCTATCTCTGGCACTATGTACTCATCTTCGTATGCAGGCCACTGCTGATGGTGAGTCCAAGGGTACCACCGATCTGGATGCCATCGATCTGGATGATGCTCCTCCGGCTGCCTCCAGTTTGGACGATATCGACGATGGCCCTGCTCCGGTCGCCAATGGTAACGGGATGGAAGTCAAGCCCGAACCAGTGGTGAAGATCGAAATTCCTGATGATCAGCCCATTGACCTGAAGGTTCTTCCCGTTGCTTCACTCTGCAGCTAACAGCAATTTAACATATCTTTCCTTAGAAATTCAACTCAGCCAAAGAACTAGAGGCTGTTGGTCTGGAGCGTCTGAAGAAGGAGCTCCAGAGCAAGGGTCTCATATGCGGAGGCACACTGGAGGAAAGAGCTGCGCGGTTGTACCTGTTGAAGTACGTTACTGTTTGTTATTCAGTTAACGCAGCTCAATTAGACTCACGCGTTGTCGTTGTCACAACCAGGGATACTCCTCTGGAGGCTCTTCCTCCTTCGCTTGTCGCGCAGAACGGAAACAACAAGGGGCGACGAAGGAAGAAGAAGGGGAAGAAGGCAGAGACAGCAAAGACTAGCCAGGCGTTGTATAAGCAGGTATGCGTTATTGACCACCGAGATCTCTACTGCCCAGCACTAATCTTCATGAGTGCTTAGATTACGGTTCTCGAGAGCAAGGTGCGCAAACTCGTGCTCGACTGCCAGGACAAGATCGAAGCCACAAAGCAACACATCGAAAAGAAGCAGAGCAGGACTGTCGATGAGATTCTGGTACTGTTGCTCTGCGTCATCTTTAAAAGCGCACAACTAACACTTACTGTTACTCTCAGGCGGAGCTTGAGGAAGAGGAAGGATCAGACGTGGAGGCTGAGTCGGAGGAGGAAGAGGAAGTGGTTGTGGGCAAGCAGAACTATCCCGTGGGTTGGGACGGCAAACCCATTCCCTACTGGCTCTACAAGCTCCATGGACTTGGCATTGAGTATCAGTGCGAGATCTGCGGCAATCAATCCTACCAGGGCCGCCGAGCGTTCGAGAGGCACTTCCAAGAGTGGCGGCACGCGCATGGCATGCGATGTCTGGGCATCCCGAACACCAAGCATTTCCATGAGATCACCAAGATCAAGGATGCTCAAGATCGTATGCTCCTCCTTTGGCTTGAACAATTGCACGACAGAAGCTAACCAGCATGTGCCATTCGCTTCAGTGTGGGAAAAGCTGAAGGAAGACCAGCAGGGAGCGCAGTGGAGGCCCGAAGATGAAGAGGAATATGAGGACGCCGAGGGTAACGTGTATTCCAAGAAGACCTTCGAGCTTCTCAAGAAGCAGGGCCTGCTTGAACTCAAGTAGTGATACGGACGCCATCAGCACACAGGTGTATCAGTCCGTCAGCGGCAACTCCTCCCTCTGTCTTCTAGAAACAGACATGTTTGTTGTTTGCTGCTAATCCTTCATTAAAGGTTTTCAAGGCCCATTTCGATCATCATCCGTGCACCAAGGACCTTGTTGTCATCGTCGTCGATGTTCTTCCTTCAGCTGGCAAGGATGGAAAGCTCAGTGGGCATGGTCATGCCCTTCCTCCTCGGGGGTACCGTCGCTCATCAGTGGCGCGAAGGGGTCTTCTTTGCACAAGTCCTTCCATGCCGCGGTATCAAGCGCCCATTCTTCATCGGATAGCAGCGCCGAGTCGAGTGCCCTACGCCCATATTCAGAGGTCAGACCGACATCAAGAAGAAGGATCAAGCGCGCATACCGGGATATCTTCTCTGTGTCGATATTGACGCCGATGAAGACCAACTCCTGGCGACGATCACCTGAACGGGACACAACGTCAGAAACAGGAAGACTACCCACAACGCAAACTTAGAAAGGTGAACAACACGACTAGACTTACCGATGCGTGGATCAGGAGAGAAGTCCTTGCGTATCTTATTCTTCATGCCTTCTTCGACGGGCCACTCGGTCTCAGGCATCGTCGCGAACCAGGGTCCTTGTGGACTAAAGTTCAAGATGTCGCCCGCCTGCGACCAGTCGCCGATGGTGTCGTTGAAGGTGGCGAGCCAGAAGAATCCCTTCGATCTGAGGACGCCTTCGAATGTGTCCTGCTCGATCAGGTCCCACAGGCGCTGCGGGTGGAAAGGACGTCGTGCTCGGTACACAAAGTTGTTGATGCCGATGGTCTTTGCCTGCGCCTTGAACTCACCTTGCATCACCTTGAGCCAGCCTACGTGGAAACCATCCATTCACTTTGAACAAGCCGTACGGCTATCGGCGGCAGGTCAAGGAGAGGACGGAGCATACCAGCAGCGCTTGAGGCCTTATCCCAATCGAAGAGGTGCGTGTTGAGAATGTCGTCCAAGCATACCCTTGAATAAGAAGACTTACATCCATACACAGGACACAGTTTAGAGTCTGAGAAACGGCAGATCGATAGGGCCGATTGCATGGAGCTACCGTTATGATCTTGGCATCAGGGTTGAGTGCGTGGATGATATCGTGCAACTGCGCAAGCTGCTCTTCCGTGACGAGGTCGGTCTTGTTGAGTACGACCACATTCGCGAATTCCACTGGATGATCGAAAGAAGTAAGGATCAGCACGAGCAGAACAGGTTTGAGCTTCTTTAGAGAATCGGACCTTGCTCGGCCAAGAGCCCTGAGATGGGATGGTTAGGTACGTCAGCAATTGCTTGCTCATACTTCTCCACGGCCTGCGAATAATCCAGTTCCAGGGTGAGCAGCTACCGAGTGAAACTCCAGCATTCCTTACCTTTGCTTCTTTCTTGGTAGGCTTTTTGCCCTCAGGGATGGATGGTGGTGGAGCGATTCCTAGTTCTCTGACTAGCTCTTGCCTGACGCAGTGATCAGCAACATTGCGAGATGAGCAGCCCGGTAGTCTGCAGTGTACCTATCCAAAACGCCTTCTTTCGTGTGGTAATCCTTGAGGAAGCTGTGAGCATCAACCACAGTCACCATCGTGTCTAGTCGCACTGCAGCATGGGAGTGTGTCAGCAGGTCCGAGGTGTGATGGTTAGCTTCGTGGGAGGCTCACCGATATCAGCAAGGACCTTTCCTCGGCCAATGTCATAGGTCGATATGCCCTCAGCAACGGGAAGAGGTTCAGCAACACCGGAGCCTACGTGTGGGGTAGATAAGGCCATACACGCCAAAGGAAGGCAACAAGATGACGAAACCTTCAATGATGAGGTATTGATACGCTCCCTTCCTGGCCAGCTTCTTGATCTCTAATAGGAGGTCCTCTTTCAGCGTGCAGCTAGGTCGAGTTACAACGTCAGCATTCACTCGTTTCACACACAACATCGATGAAGCAACGGGACGGTGTACCACATGCAGCCATTGCTCAACTCGACCATATCCACCCTGCATCATCGTCATCACCCTATTTCAGCATTTGTGTGCGCACCGGCCATCATCACGATCATCATTCTGGATAGTATGGTACTGTTTCTTGGACTTGGTCTTCTTCACCAGTTCAGCGTCAATGTTGACCTGTGCGAGGTCATTCACGATCACTGCGATCCTCTTTCCTGCACAGCATACAAGCCAACGTTAATATCGACCTCAATTTTACCAAATATGAACAAAATAAAATAAAAATAAAATGATTGATAACACCTTCAGCATTCTGAAGAGCGTGCTTGAGGAGTGTAGTCTTGCCACTGCCCAGGAAACCGCTGACTATGGTCATTGGCTGGTGTGCACCAACATCACATGGTCAGCTTGAACAAAAAGAAAGCCACTGCGACCACCACATCAGCTGATGTGGGACAACGAACCAGCGCCTGCTCGTCCTCCCACTCAAGTTTGTGCGTCAACAGGGGTTGTTCAGTTGAAGACGGTTGCAAGGCAGTTGACACTGCTGCTGCTGCTGCTGCTGCATGCTGGTGCTGTGGGTGTGGTGCCCTCCGTACCACCAAGCGTGCCAGCTTCTTCATGCTTACTGTTTTTTATCACACAAAATGACGAAGCTTTTCTTCCTACAATTTCCGGTCAATTGCAGATTTCTGTACTCAACTTGATCGGAAAGTTGAGGAATCCTTGATCAGCCCTGATGTCGAGGCCGCTGCTGTCTACCTGATCACCACGCTGAAGAGTATGCTATTGTGTCCAAGACCTACGGCCATTGATTGTTCTCAGTTGGGCCTCAACGAGGGTTGTTTTCACACTCTACTTACGCACGGCGTGCCGCGCAACCAGGCTTGCTGATGTCCATGGATACAGGACTTGGCGAAGAAAGGACGCTACCCTGCCGAGTTCAGATGACCGCGCTGATAGGGTGATGATGGTGAAGTAGAGAGGAAAATCAAACAGGAATCGGCTTCCTTGGTCCACGCGAGAATGTCCACCTTTTCGGTACGATTTTCCCTTTCATTTTCATTTTCATTTTCCTTTCCTTTTCTCTCTTCCTTTTATTTTCTTTTCAGAAAAGCATCACACGATCGTGGCCGCTTGTCGTCTTCCTTAAAGTCATCGTCGTCATCAAGGTGTTCGAGAGCATGAAGGCAGCAGGCGTGCATCCCGATCAACACAGCTTCGCCACACTCATGAAAGCATGGGCAGCAGCTGGCGATGCAGATCGAGCACAGGAGGTGTTCGAGAGCATGAAGGCAGCAGGCGTGCATCCCAATCAACACAGCTTTGCCACACTCATGAACGCATGGGCAGCAGCTGGTGATGCTGCAAGAGTGCAAGCTTTGTTCGACAGCCTCGGCTCTCATGGTATGCAACCCGACGTTGTGAGCTACAACACGCTCATCCCGGCATGGTCACGCAACAACAACAAAAAAAGAGTCTTACCTGGCCCAAGGTTTATCTCCTTTGTTGACCTCACCAACAAGTCTTGGTTTGCACACGCTGACATATCAGCATTGTTGACATGGCAGGTGGAGGAGGTGCTGGCGCTGATGGCCAAGAATAAGGTGGCGCCAAATGAAGCCACCTTCAGTGTGGTGATCGATGCTGCTGGATGGGCAGGCCTTGCCCACCAAGCCCAACGCATCTTCTCCTCCATCAACAGCCACTTTGCCATGCAGCCCAGTGAGAACAACGTCAACTCGCTCATCGAGGCGCTTGCGCGCAACAGCCAACTGGACGAGGCCGAAGATGCTCTCGATGCTATGGTGCCTGTGCACAGAGTAATGCCCACGGCCAAGAGCTTCAGCACGCTGTTGAGCTTCTGTCTCAAGGAGAGAGATCTGGTGAGGGCCAAGCGAGTCGTGGCCAAGATGCACGAGGCCGGTGTTGAGGCCGACGCTATCACAAGGCGCTTGCTGCACGAGCTGCATCGTCTTGATAGCAAACATGCCAAGTGAACGAACTTCATGCCCTACTTCTACTTCTAGTTGTGTCTAGTTAGCTGCTTGAGGTACAAAACTTACAAACCTGAAAGATGGCTGGTTAAGAGGATCGTTTGATTCCTCCGGGACCGCCTCGTGTACCTCGCCCTCCTCCGGCGCTTGATGTAGCCCAGCCTCCTTGGATTCTTGATGGGCTTGTACGTCCGCCTCCTCGGCCTCCTGGCTGAACCCGAGCATTCCGTTGCGCTCCGGACTTGCCTGGATAGCATGCACGCTGTGAACTGGGTACACAGAAATGGCCAAATTGGTGTGGTTACCTTTAGCAGTTTGCTGCTGTTGTTGATTCTGTAGCACAAACTTTTCAACGAGCTCGGTCACTTCGTTGACGGCCATCACCACTTCCTTTTCTTCCTCGGTCTTCTCTTCATGAGTAGGACTGTTCTCCTCCTTGCTGCTCTTGGTCTCGACCGTGATCATATTGTCTATCTTATTTCCCTGTGACCCACCATTACGCTCGTTGATTGTCCTGATGGTCATATACATTCAGCAATCGTATCAAAGGTGAAGACACACAAGGTTGCTGTGCGCACCTTCGTCTTCCCCAAGCGATGATGGAGAATCGTGGCCCACCGGCACCCCTTGCTTTCGGTACTCCGTGCTGGAATCGCTTATTGACTTCTGATGTGAACGCAAACACGTCTCCGTTGATTTGAGGGAAATCAAAGGTCCTTCCTGATCATACATTCATCACACATAGTCGTCAGTACATGTACATTGCATTGCACAGCATTGTCCATCCATCAAGTCAGTTATTGAAAGGATCCGCTCGCTTGTGAACCAACAGAACACGTTACCTGATGGCGGGTGGAGGAAGACCAGCTGTCGCGACGCGCCAAAGGAGGCACCCATGGTAAAGTCCTCCTTAATGCCCTTCTCTCCGTAGGCGTGACTGTCGTGATGGAACGGCTTCCACGAACTCGAGTTGGGGTAGAAGTTGAGTCGTGTTGCATACACCTCGACGTCCTATCAAGTCCAACAACAAGAAGAAGAAGAAGTGAGTACAAGATATATATCAAAAGTGTCCTGCTACTCGGGGTAAGGTACAAAGTAGTCTGCCATCTTCTTGATGATGTCCTTGAAGGTGGCGGAAAAGTTGGGATTCTCATGCTTGAGATGCTTGCTCCAGTTGATCATGCCCTCTCCCGAATTCTGCTCAAGATCGCGCGCCAGGGCCTGGAGGAGCTGCATGTCCTTGGCCTCGCAATGGAAGGCCGGGAGGTAGATGCATCCGCCCTGCAGGAGGGCCTGGTAGTCCCCCATCAGTTGCGAATCGCACAGCGCGATTTCGGATTTCATCATCTTGGATGCATAGGCGCGCGCTTGATTTGTCCTCGTCTTTGGTTGCCCCTCCATCTTCTGCATTTGCAGATAATTTCAAACAGCTTAAATTTTAAGACAATTCCTTTTCCCGCCAGAATTACGCTTCTTTCAAGATCATTAAAAATTTGCGAGTTTGTTTCAAGTTTTTGAAATCATTACAATTTTCATAAAACGTTTGAGAAAGTGTCAAAGTTCGTAAAAAGGAAAGCAGAGGAAAGGAGGGCAGGTGGGGCGCCAGTGGTCCGGGGAAAGCCAAAGTCCGGACACCCCTTCCAGTGAGAACGAGACATTCCGCTGGGGGTAGTGCCACGCGTCGCGTACAGACTCATATACCAGTCTGGTCTGTTGTCTCTTTGTCTTTTTCACACAACATACAACACACCAACCCCTAAGCAGCCTCTTCCACTCCTCAACACCAGAAGATGTCGTGGCAGACTTACGTTGACAGCAACCTCGTTGGCACTGGCTCTGTCTCCAAGGCCGCCATCGTTGGTCACGACGGTAGTGTTTGGGCTGCTTCCCCTGGCTTCTCCGTCGGTGCTGACGAGGCTAAGACCCTCGTTGGAGCCTTCAGCGTACGTCGTCCCTTTGTTCCTGATTGATCAGAGCCTGCCTTCTAAAGCTCGAGCTTCATCATGCAGAGCCCAGACGCCATCCGTGCCTCTGGTGTCCTCCTTCAGGGTCAGAAGTACCTCACCCTCAAGGCTGACGAGCGCTCGGTCTACGCCAAGAAGGGAGCCACTGGTTGCTGCTGTGTGAAGACCAGCAAGGCCGTCCTGATCGCCGTCTACGATGACAAGATCCAGCCTGGCCAGTGCGCCAACGTCGTGGAGAAGCTCGCTGACTACCTCATTGCTCAGGGCTACTAGACGTTCCCGCATCCTATACAAAAATACCTTGACCACGCACACATAACCAACTCTGGGGATTCACGTCCCCTGCTTGTAATGCATAAGTAACCCCAATATTAAGATTCAAAACCCATCTCGCTTCTTCTCTTGGCCAGAGCCACCTGTTCGTTCTACGATGCGGTCCAACTTTTTCTCGTGACAACCAGGGCCAGGTGCAACTCGGTCATCTTTTCACATTTGAATTTGTTTGACTTTCAGTGACTAGAAACAAAAACAAAATTATTTTCCCTTTGTTTTCTAAATCAAAGGAAAATGCTTTTCCTTTTTTTCACACGTGTGCTCCTCACACAGAAGATGCCGCGACTAGGGAGGGTGTGGAGGCGACACAGGAACCTGGGCGTGTGCCTCGTGATGGGGTTAACCCTGGTCCTGTTGGTCCTGGCCGTACAGTCGACCTGGACGCCAAACGACCCACTCTGGCGGTTGTCCGAGTTCAATACAGATCAGCAACCCAATAATAAATTATTCCAAAAGGTGCCATTTTATTTTATTTCAACATGAAGTGGTGCATTATTTTCTATAATTATTTATTTATCATAATTTAATTTAATAATTTAATAATTTAACTTCGATTAAATAGAAATTTATTGTGGTATAATAAGTAAATAAAAATATTTAGGATCGATTTTAAAAATTGTATGAAAAAATGAGTAACCTGAGCTGTGACTTGTGTGATGACCAGAGAACGGAAGTAGAAGTGCCACCAATGCGGCTGCAGGAGAAGCGACCGGATCCGGAAGGGGAAACGGAAACGGAAATGCAGCGAAGGGAGCGACTGCAGATGCTCAAGCACGAGCTCGCGCAGCTGGAGCAGAACCATGGCGAGATCAGTTTCGGCTTGCCTCCGCCGGAGAACGGGTCGTGCAGAGGCGAGATCCACATCATCTATCAGGTGCAATGACATTCACGACATGCACTGGGAGTCAACGTTGAGTGTCATCTGTGGTGTGCTGACGTTGGTGTTTTGTGTTTCATGTACAGTTCCCAGTCCTTCCTGAGGTTTTGCCGGAGCTTGAACAGGGCGTAGTGGACGTGCAACAGATCGAGAAGGATCGTAACTATGCCAAAGAGAAGGGTCCTCTGCATATGCGAAGGCGGCAAGAGGAGTATCTAGATACTCTTCGAAAGAACATACGGAATCCTCACGTGAAGCGAATCCATCTTCTCTTGGAGAGGGAAACTGATCTCGACTTCATCAAGATCAGTGGCGTTCCGGATGTCTGTGGGAAGATCCAGCCAGTCCTGCTTGGGCATTGGATGCACTACAAGGACGCTTTCGAGTATGCCAACAAGCAGCTTGCTGGCGAAGTCTGCATGATCATGAACGCTGATATCTACGTTGCCCAAGGCTTTCAGTTCGTAACTCGAGAGCTGTTCGAAGAGAAGTCTAGACCACAGGGTACTTGGTTATATTGGAGCATCTCAAACTTTGAACCTGACTTTGAGAAATTCAGTGTACGCCATTGCGCGATGGGAAGGGCCATCGGTGTTCTGTGTGGAGAAAGAGGAAGCGAACTGCGAGACGCGAGCACGAGTCGGATCCTACGATGCGTTCCTCTTCCTCTCGCCGTTGCCTCTGCAGGATAAGGATCTCGAGTCTATGGACTACCAGCAGAACATTTGGGGTGCTGAGAACTTCGCACTCAAGCTGCTGGGATCAAGTACGCAAAGCCAATAGCATTGTTTGTATCTTCTCATCGATGTTCATTTCTGCATTCTTTAGAGGGTATCAGTATCAGCAATCCGTGCAAGATCCTGCAACTGGGACACAATCACTGCGACACATACTTCCGACCACAACAAGGTACCCTTTCACATCCTAACGAGAGCTGTTGTGTTTCTGGACTGATACCACGATCGTGGCGGTCAGGTCTGCACCAGGGCAAGTATCGCGTTGTTGGCGGCTCCGCTCGTTCGCAGTACACCCAGCGTCTGTAAATACGATTTTGAGAGAAATACCTTGGTCGATGGGAGCAACCTCGTCTTTACTTCGTCCTCTTGACTTGGGCGGTCCTCGTGAGGGCGCAGGCTGCGCCTCGTAACTAGTTGTGAAGGATGCACTCACTTGAGGTGTTTGTTCTCCCGTTGATGCGTATATATACTATATATATGTTCATATACTATATATATGTATATATGTATATATATATATATATATGTATGTATGTTGTGGTGTTTTATTATCAATTAGTAGAGAGTTGGAGATTAGCATCAACTGTACACTTGGAAATTGCAGGGAACTCCTTGATGATGCTGGTCTGTATGGAACATACCAAGAGAGTGTGTGTGTGTGTGTATATATATGGAGATATATATATCACTACTATTTGATCCCTGTTGTACAGTCAGACAGCCTTCAAGACAATGTCAGGATAAATCATGTTGTGAGGTTGGAAGATGAAATGTGTTTCGAAAAGCAGAAATGAGAAAACAAAACGATTTCGAGTGGCTGAGATATTTCGCGCAACAAACGCGAAGGAAGATGGAGGAGAGCTGGGTGCCAGAAGAGGAGGTTTCGCTTGCCATTGTGCTACAGGTTACCTTTCACTTTTTATTTTCTTTGCATATCTGGTACTTAAGAAAAATACATTTATTTAATTCAGATTAAAATTATTTTTATAATTATCTTTTAATTATTGGATATTAATTCTCTTGTCCTGGTGGTGAACTGGATGGGTCACATGTAATAGGCATTAGGATTCCATAAGGACGGTGATGAAGAACGACCTCCTGGCGGTCAGAACGTGAAGGTACTCAACGTGTACCAGCTGGGTTCTCGCGTCTATCGAACGGCGGAGCCAGGATCAGATTGGTACATATATTCTTGATGAGACACTTGTCCGCCTTCCTCTTTGTAAGCCATCAAGATGGCACTGTATGTACTCAGGTCCTGATGGATTCTACCAGGGACTTTTTGTTCGTGGTCAGCAACGACTATCAAGGAACAAACCTGATCGACCGAGGTCAGTTCAATGCCAGCATCTTCACTCTGGCCACCTTTCAAGTACTAGTTGGCGAGAGTGTGTCGTGTCTCCGAGTTGAATTCTGGGTCTGATTGTATTCTGTGGTTGAATGTTGATCAGGACATGGTGCGGGACCATCACTTTCTCGCCCTCTATTGCATGTTCCTTCCACGTGAGCATGTTTGGCTTGAGGTACCTTCTGTCTTCATCGCATACAAATCTTGCAGGAGCCTCATGCTGTTACCATACAGACGATACCTTCATCGACGCTGCTCGAGAATTGGCATGTACAGGTAATACTCTTGGATATTCTCTGTGTTCATCGTAGCTATCTCGATTAACTGTTACGTTGATAGGTGGATAAACTCAAGAAAGCCTTCTTCATGAAGGCCTGCAGTTCAATGAATCGAGCTAAGGTTTATTGCAAGCAAGCGAATAAGCGATCTTTAGGTGAATTGCTGCACATTCATTATCACTTCTGGTCTTCTGGTGCTCCCTGATTCTTACCAGTACAAACAGAGGGCGGAGATAAAGCAGAAGTGGAGCAGCTTCTCCGCAGAAGCAAGAAGATGTTGACGCACTCTCTGCGGTACGGAAAGGTCAACTGCCAACGCTCGGTCCATTCTTACCCTGTCAGCAGATATCTTCATTTTGGAATTCAACTCTTTGAAACAGGTCGCATAGAGGATTATCTAGTCGCCAACCAATACTGGGAAGCGGTGCGTCCCATGACGTCTCTGGTTTGGGAAGACTACGAGAAGCGTTTTCGACCAACTTACCTGCAAGTACAACTCTCTTCTCGTCTTCATCTCGTGTCGTTGGAACTTATCTTCTGATCAGCTCATGGAACAATTTCCACGAGATCCAGTCAAGCCGATGGAACAAGCCGCTGTTGTACATTCATCCCCCTGCTCGCTTGCGTGTGTGTCATAATCCTTCTTATTCTTTACTGCTCGATCAGGTACCGCCACTGTATCGTAAGTTCTACTGTTATCTACACTCGCCAGAGCAGGTCAACACCAAGAACGATCAACATGCATTGGAGAAGGAACTTCTTCATGTGCTGATCGAGCAACGCAAGCCTAATGGAGAGAATGAGGATTCACACGATGAAGAGAAGCAAGGGAGTTTCGATGAGTACTTCCCGGAACATGCCCAGTTCTACGCTGACATAGAAAGGCGATTCGATCAGCTTTGTGAACGCATTCAAGCAGCCTATGATCGTCTTCTGCATCGGTTGGAGCAGGCGAAGACGCAGGCTGGTGCCACACAGGAAAGTGTACCACCAGACGAAGACAAGTTATTTGCAGGCCTGGCAGCGGATGAAGAGTGGAAAGGCGTCCTGTTTCGAATGCGGAAGCATGGGTCCTCTGCTAGCGACGTTCTCGTGCAACACGTGGCACTCAAGAACCTCTATCCCTGGCTCTAGCTAGCCAGTGACAACTCCAGTGCATGTACGCACCTATTTATCAAAACGCTTACAATTACCATGCAAGAAATGGTCAAGAGGTTCGGTGATGACGCTTGCGCGGTCCTACGGGAAAGGGGCAATGTTAGTTCCGAACGACCGCGTGATGGCCACTGCTGCGTCCAGTATGGTGAGGAATCGTTGTATGGGTATCTGAGACACAACGAAAATGGTTAGGGAAAAGCTTACATAGTCTACAGCTACAGGATGATGCGTCGTCGTACTTTGTTGCCGTCCATGGGCACAGCGAGGTACACCTTCTTGGTTTGCTTCGCCATGTTTCTGAAGAAGATCATTTTCGAATGAGAGCTTGGGACGAGCTCCACCACCTAGCGCAATGATTTGAGTACTCACTCACGTGGAAGCAGTAGCAGAAGCAGGATATTGTCGTACCACGGCTTCCGGTGGAAGGAACACCAAGTGTGAGAGACCGGCGCCATGCACACCAATAAGAATGTTGGTTTGGGAATACACCAGCTTCAGTTGTTCTCGAAAGGTGAGCTCGGCGAGGTCAACGACTCTGAGTGGGGCAGAGCCATGTTCTGCACGAAGTATGATGAGGAGAAGATGTCAGAACAATCTTCCTCTTAGCATCGCACTCTCCGTACTTTCGTATTCATCACTGATGCGCTTCTCGATTGCTTCGATGAGCTCGTCCTGATTTCCAATGTGCCGATCGGTGTCCTTCTTTTCTCCTGTTCCTGCTTTTCGTACAATCAGGGTAATAGCTGGCTTGTCGGCTACGGCTTCTTGAAGCAAACTGTAGATTGACCGGTGAGTTAGCACGATTAACAGGCAAATTCAGTGAAACTTACTTGTATTGATTGAGCATCCATCGAGCCAGCGACATCAGCAAATCAGAATGCTCGCATGCATCGCCTACAGACACCTGATAGCCGTTTCTTTCAAACACAGCACCGTAGCCTGCCATCATGGTCAGAGTGCTGATCATGTGATAGCAAAGGAGAAGGTTACCTTCGTAGGGGAAGATGGCATCCCGGAAGCACACCTTTTTACCCTTCCAGTCTGTATCGGTAAGCGCTCGCTTCACCTTATACCTCGGAGAAAACAGGTCGTAGGGTTCTACGAGCGCGGAAGACTCATGGCTATCGAAGAAGACGACCTGTAGGATAGATTGCAAGCATTAATCAAGGCGGGTTCCTCGCCAGTCGTTCATCTGGCCGGTACCTGAGTATCTGCCTGTTTGGGATCAACTCCCAGAGCCAGGTTTGAAACAAATGTACAAAACCAGTCCCTGTGTGTGTCGCGGATCTTAGTACGCCTAAGTTAGGCCCTCGACGAAGCCAGCAGCGTACCCAAGCTGATGCCACAGGTTCCAGGCCTCCCATCGGACTATAAACAGGACTGGGTGTTCGATGGTGATCTACCCATGAAATAGCATGTTAGCTTCTAAGTCGGTCATCTAATTTACTGGGTACGTACGTCGCATTCCTGTTCATCGTATCGAGTCCAGGTTTTCCACATGTTATCGAGCAGCATGGCAAAGGAACGTCCCTGCGTGGCCTGATGGTTGAATTCGCAGTTCATCCCGAAGGCACCTGGGATGACATGCTTGAATGTCAGCATTTTACACTGCTTCATGCACAGATAAAGGACGACGTGCCATCAAGAAAGTTGAAATGTTTGTGCTGGCCCTGATACGAAAAGTGGCCACCGCGTTCATAAACCTGTTCAAGCGCATCAGCGATTGTACCCAATAATGCTTTCAAACCAAGGAATCACCTTGGAAAAGTCAACAACAAGGTTACGCCCGCGGCAGATGACACAACCCTCTGCTTCGAGGCAGTGCATCTGTCCGGGTCCGACACCTCCGCGCTGCTCATCGTCATCACAAGATTGGGGTGATGGCGGATGGCAGAATGTGGTGTTGTTCTCTCTAAAACGTCGAATCTAAACATGAACATAGCGAAGCATAAGACAGCAGTGTAAGCACGAAAGGAGCGTTGAGTGAAACAGAAGAAGTACCAAAGTGAAGCTATGCGATTCATCACAACGCTTCTCCGTTTCGGTCGCGCCAAAGTAGTCACGGAGAGAGTACAACGGAAACGGGCCGACGGAGGCATCAGAGATCGGAGAATGTGTGCGACAATTCGGACACGGACTGGACGCTGGGCACACCTAGAGAGGGAAGCAAGCAAGCCATCAACGCGAGAGTAAGTGGTCACATGTTCATGACTACTGCAAGGTGGAAAAGAAGGACGCACACAGGGTTGTTGATTCTCGTACTCTCGTACGGGCTTCCTCACCGCAGTTGATACTGGTTATCATGCAAATCATCATGCACATCAGGCACATCATCATCATCATCATCATCATGCACATCATGCGCATCATCATCATGCACATCATCATCATTCAAATCATCATGCACATCATCAACCCGAAGAGGAAGACGAAAGGGTGAGTGAATGGCGCACGTCATGAAAGGAAAGAATTTCGCACGTTCTTGTTCTTCAGCCGCTCGAGGAGGACGTCCCCGACTGTAGAACCAGATCGACGGAATGATGATGATACCCAGAACCGCCAGGAAGACGACACCCACGACCAACGGTGAACGCCGGCGGTGCAGTCCTCCTATTCGTCGCCATCCCCCACCACCGCCCGCTGCGGGCGGGCTGCCCTGATGGTGTCCCGAGAGGAGTCTGGCGCCGATATCCTGCCCTCCCGCTTCGCCGCGAAGTGCCGGAGAGAGTCGCTGCATGCCCCCCTTGGTCCTGTATCTAACCTTCAAAAACGAAAAGCCAAAAAATGAAAAACGACAGCCCGAAACTCCTACTTTTCGAAACGAGTTGGAATTTCGCTAAATGTTTTAAATAGACAAATTCCGCACATATTTCAGATGATCTTGCGGAGTTAGGAATAGATGCAACTGCTACTACGTAGTTTTCTGTGAACGGAGGAACAACACGTTGTTACCTTTTTTTTGTTTTTCATATTTATCGATACACGTACAATGGAGGGCAGTAAAGGAGAGGTGCCTGACCAGCCTCTGTTCTCGTTCGGGGTCATAAGCGACGTGCAGTACGCCGACCGGGACAACGGACGCTCCTTCCATGGTGCTACGCGCTACTATCGCCAGGCGCTCCACGCTCTGCGCGAGGTACACTCTCTGGTTATTTTTTATTTATTTTATTTTTTACAATATTATTTTACTTGCTTAATTCTTAAATATTTTTGGAATGTTAAGGCGGTTACGGAGTGGAATGGAATTAACCAACAAGAGGGACACAGCACTATCTCCTTTGTGATCAACTTGGGAGACATCATCGACGGCTGTGCGAAAGAAAACACAGAGGTACTCTTCCGCGCAAGCATACACGAGATGCATGTTGATGTGCTATGGCTTGTCATCTCTCCCTGCAGGAACAACTGGATCGGGTCTTGAGCGAGTTCCACAAGTTCAAAGGACCTGTTTATCATATGCTGGGCAACCACTGCCTGTATAACCTCACGCGAGAGCAATTGCATCCCAAACTAGGCCTTGAGCCTGATGGTACGTGCTTGGTTGAATGCAGGCATGAATGAACTCGAGTGGCTAAGTGTCTTTGTGGGTTTCTTCTTCTTGTACAGTGGCCTATTACGATTTCTCGCCGCACCCCAAGTTCAGATTTGTGGTGGTGGATCCCTACGATGTCAGCATGATGGGAAGGCCAAAGGGCCATCCTCATCGTGAAGCAGCTGAGCAGATTCTTAAACAGCATAATCCGAACAAAGTAAGTCCGCCCCTGAATCATATGCGGGCGCATGCTAATGACTATATCCTGCCCACGTATAGGATCTAAATTCTCCTCAGGGAATGCGAGGGCGGAAGCGGCGGTATGTCGCCTTCAATGGAGGTATAGTATTCTTCTTTTATTGTTGTGGAAGAAAGAACCGTATTGACGTTGAACATAGCATTAAGCGATGCACAGATGACGTGGCTTGAAGACGTACTAGTTGATGCCACTGAAAAGCAGCAACAGGTTATCATGTGCTCTCATGTCCCTCTCTACCCTCACAACGCCACCGCTTATGCATTTATTTGGAATTACGTAGAGGTGATCCTCCTTCCTTTATATCGACGATCTTCCTTTGTGCTAACCTTTATCTACTGCAGGTGATGAAAATTATCAAGAAGTTCGATTGCGTCAAATTGATCCTTGCTGGTCACGATCACAGTGGCGGATACACACACCATCATGTTCATCACTACATTTTTCCTGGAGTGGTACGATGGCTCAAACTGATTCATTACATGGTCGGATGAACTTATCATATGAGGTGCAGGTGGAGTGTGAGCCAGGCACAAACGCATTCAGCAGGATGAATGTTTACGAGGACAGGATCGTGATGCAAGGATTCGGCGGCCTGGCCGACGCCGTGTTCCACTTCCGCACTACCGAATCAAGTGACGTGAGAGTCAGCAGGCACAAGCGCCACTCCTAAGCTGAATTCTTCTCGATGAGGATGTACAGAGGGACTGAACTCAGGACCCAAGAGTGTTCTGGTGTTCTGTGCGTGCGGTTTTGCCTGGGCACCACGTACGTGGAATGTTAATTATTAATTATTGCAAAAATAATATAATATTTCTCTCCTGTTTTCTTGTCTTTTCTCTGTGTAGAGCAAGCTTGTCGCGCCGGTATGTTGTGCTCAAAAGTAGACACCGTACAGCTTCTTTCTGCGATGGTGCCCCAGTGCCGCTACTCGCGGCTGCAGTTCAACTTCCCAACGTTGTTCGCAACACGTCACGTCCCTAGTTGAAGGCCCAATCGATTGAATCTTTGAACTCTTCGATCCTTTAGCCTGCCATGAGCGTGGTACGTAGGACTCCACCCGGCACGTCCCCTTGTAGGTGGTCCCTTGTAGGTGCTCCTTACCTCTTACACCATGATCTTCTCGTGTAGAGCGCGGTGCAAAGTACTACGGAGACCCCTACTGAGGTGCAGTCGCTGGTACGTCTTGCCACGATGACGCCATGGTATCGGTGCAGCATTGCTGAATGTCCTCTCTTCTTGTCCCTGGTACGGTGTAGAGCCTCATGCGGAACCTGCTACGGGTACGCACTACCACAGCCCATCTGAATGACATGAATTCGCTCTCTAACGTCGACGCTACTCTCGTGTAGACGGCTCTTAGCAGCATTTGCTACCTCAGGTACAACAAGGACTTCCCTCCCTGACGCGCAAGCTGACCTCTTCTCTGCTTTCGTTTGCTACTAGGCACCTCTTTCCCGAAGGTCGTACCCGATTGCAGGGAAGCTTGCTACGTTACCCTGAGTGTGCATGTGCAGATTGCTTCGCTGAGAAGAGTTTGGCCGGGATCTATATCAAGAGCCTTCTGCCGGTCAACAACGAGGTACGGGTTCAACTCTACAATGACATCTGTGCGCTCTACTCACCTTTACTTGGTTTCTCCTGGCTCACCAGACGAAGATTTTGTGCAAGTGGTACGATCTACATCTCGTCAACTTCGTCTGCTACAGCCACACACTAACTTTCAATATGATCGTGTTGCGGGTTATACCCACTTAACAAGGCTTGAAGGTGCACGCAGCCACAGCAACATTCCCCAGAGAGCCATGCTAACAATCAACTGACTCTCACAGAGGGTGTATTTGAGGCTCTCTCGCGCAAGTTCTTAAGGTACGAATCAACGTTAAATCCTTGCTCCTGGCAGAAATACTTATATAACTGTATTTCAGAGTTATGGTACGCTGTTTTGAAATGAGTTCACATCAGTGTGCTTACTGTTCGGATTACATTACGCTTAGATCTTTGGCATATACTTGGTACTCGCTCTAAAGTGGTTGTTGAGGTCCTGTTTCAATGACCCATGATTCGTCTCTGCAGGATCCAGAGGATGAAACCACGTTAATTGAATGCTACACTTGTATCGCCAGCACTCCAATGCAAGAAACACTGTGGCAATGTGTAATGCAGCTTACTATGCAGTTCGCTTTTCGTACGACAAGACCGAGGAAATTCAGGTGCAGCTATCGCAAGCAGACGGCGCGGGCAATAAGAAGAAGCTGGATATGGGCTCCAATAACTACACCAAGGATAACATAAAGCGTGCTGTACAAACTGCCACCTCGCATCAGTAATCAATCGCACTTCGTTCTAACAACCTCCTTTTCAGACTGTGGCGTGCCTACGGAACTTGGTAACAACCGTACTGAAAGACGAAAGGAACGCCCTCTCACTCTGATTCCCCAGGTGCAGCTTTCGCAGACTTTGAAGCCATTGCCGGCCACAGAGCGCTACCTCCAAATGAAGTACCACCCCTGGCCTTGCACGCTAATTCACGCGCTCATGTGCATTGCCTTCAGGCTTCTATACTACGACAAGGTTACTCCTGCGGATTACGAGCCCAAGTACTTTAAGCAAGCCACTTGGGATGCCCCCTTTTCTTTTGACTCTTCTCCAGGTATATTGATGCCCCTTACTAGAGTGCAACTTGAACTCAGCTTACCTTCCTCTCCACAGTGAAGATCAAAGTCGGAGAGATCGGAACTCCTTATCACACGTTGTCGATGCGATTGCAAACTGTATGATAGCACCTCATAAAGTTGATGAACTGCTTACCTACGAGCACAAAATCAGACCATCGATCTGTTCGAAGATGAGGAGCATACACGGGATGATAACGTTCCGAGCGGGCAACAGCAACCAGCTAACAAGAAGTACTCAGTGGAGAGCGATTCTGAGGATGAAGGTACGCTGCTCACGCACCTTCTACAGTATGTAGCCTTATGGAGGTATAGACCAGGATAGATCCGAGGTCAATGTTGTCACAGTCGAACAGGAACAGCAAGCGAACGTCAAGAATGAGCAGCTCTACCAAGCTGTAAAGGATGCTGTGCTCAAGTGTGACAAAGCACACTTGTCGCACATAAAAGCGAAGTTTCCTGCGCTCAGTGATGAAACAATCACCCGTACATCTGCCTTGCCCACGGATCAGGAAGTATCTTCTCACTATGTATACACAGAGTTCTTTATGCGGCTTGTGGAAGACAAAGTACTGCAGCTCCAAAACGGGGAGTACAGAGCTCATTCAACTCCTTCGCCGAAGATCCCTGCCGCTAAGTCTCCTCTTCCTGAAGATGTCTACAAGAGGTGCTTACATTCACGTACATCTGCATGAGACACAACTCAAACACTCTCCTTTTTAGAGCACTTAAGGCTCTGGTGAGTGAGGACTACATTACGCAAACCAAGTTGCGTTCCTTGGTACGCATTGGTACCTCACTTGAAGTAGGTCTGATTGATTAGCTGACATGTTCTACCCGATGCCCAGCTTCATATTAATGCCACGATGGCCAAGGTACGTGAAAAGAGCTCAGGCATTGTAGACATCACACTGACCGAACGGACTTAGGAATTGATGCAAAGGCTAGAACAAGAGGGCTACGTTGGACATGACTCTATGGGAAAGAAAGGTTCCCTGCTACATCATCTGAGTGTGTGTTGTTACTCATTACTGTATGCATAGGCCGCAAGGTGAATCATGGTCCCAATCAAAGTGCGGAGCCCCGTCCAGTTAACAACACCAGCTCTTCTGCCACTCCTGCGAGCCCGAAGGAGGTGGAGGAGGTAAACGAAAACATTCACCCATAACTTATCTGAGCATGCCTGAAGCTGAACCTCATCACTGCACAGAAGGGAACTGCCAAAAGGAAATTCTCCAACCTACTCACTCGCAAGAAGCTGAGGAACCTTGAACAAGCCGACTCGCAAGATAACGAGGCTCCTACCGTGAAGTGCAGCGTCACCGCTGATCCTCTTGCCCAGAAGCGTCGCAAGCTGGCACAGGAAGAGTGAACCCTTCTCCAGGAAGTGATTTTTCGTTTTGCGTTTCGAAACGGAACAAACTGTTTGGTGTTGTTCAAAAGCGCGGGAAATCCATTCCGCACAACGCGTTGTCGATCTCTCTCAACATGTTAAGGCCAAAGCCCACCAAAATCGAGCTCGGTCCTGAAGACCTAGAAGACTTCAAGGAAGCCCAGCGCAGGCAGGAGGAAGCGGAAGGAGATGGTGCCGTGCTGGTCTCAGGTCCCTCGCGATCGCCCACCGTCGCGGAACGAATCGGCTACTCCAAGCCCTCCGATCCCAAGCGAGCCCACATCAATCGAACAGATCGTGTCTGAGTGAATCACCACATCGCCCTACGACCCCCTCAAATTTCTTCCCTGTATTATTTGTTCAAAATTCCCAAACTTTTTGCAAAATAATGAATGGCGTTTGTGAAATTCCATTGCGAATCTGTTTGGCGGTATCTTACCGCTATCCCGATCAGGCTGTTGATGATGCATGAAGAGCAGTAGCAGGGACGAGGTGATACTCCTTTTTTTTCCCTTCAGGAGTGAAGGAGCACAGGCAAGAAGGAGAAGAACAAGAGCGAAACGATGACAGAAAAGGAAGAGGCAGCAAAGAACAAGCCGGGACACTACGAGCGACCCGAGGTGCTGGCCAAGCCTGCAAGCAAGCAGCTGGTGAAGGACGTGGACCGCCTTAAGGGAACCGACCCGTACCACACGGAGAGCAAGGCCGACTTCACGGTGGAGGAGGTCGTCCTGGCCAACCGCTGTCATGGGTTCCACCTGGAGGGACTGAGTCAGGACTTGCCGCCCTTCGGCATGCACTACCTCCTCATCCACTTCGACATTCCCTTCATCGACGCGGGACAGTACAGGCTCAAGCTGCGCGGCCACTTTGACAAGCATCTCACGTTCTCCGTGGCGGAATTGCGGAAGAAGCCGAGCGTGAGCATTCCCGTGACGATGGAGTGCGCGGGCAACGGCCGTGTCAACATGAAGAAGCGCTACTGGACCCACGTACCGTGGAAGAACGGCGCAGTGGGAACGGCCGTGTGGACGGGCGTCCCGCTGCGGGACCTCCTGGCGGAGGCCGGCCTGCAGAACACAGCGGTTGAGCTCCTCTTCACTGGATTGGACAAGGGGCTGCAAGGCAGCGAGATGCAGCACTACCAGCGTTCCCTCACCATCGCCGACGCCACTAGAGAGGAGGTATATTAGCACATGGAAGTGATGATGAATAGGAGTTAATCACCATGGTGATTGCTCTGCATGTGCAGGTCATTCTCGTGTATGATATGAACGGCATGCCGCTGCTCCCGCAGCACGGCGCGCCGCTGAGGCTGATCGTGCCCGGGTGGTACGGTATGACCAACGTCAAGTGGCTGGATTCAATCGAGGCCGTGTCTGTTCCCTTCGATGGTTATCAGATGAAGGCGTACACCTTCACACGCTATCCCGGTATTCATGGACAACCTTGATCACTGTCTTGGCCTTCGGACATAGCTGATTCATGCCTGAACCACGACTATCCTATCAATAGGCGATCCTCAATCTGTACGCATGCGTCACCTGAAGGTGCGATCGCTGATGGTACCTCCGGGCGTGCCCGACTTCTTCACCCGTGTAAGGCTCGTTGAAGAGGGTGAGTGATGTTCCCATGAGGATGCTGCTTTCCATGATGACTCACAGGCGAAATTGACCAGGTGACGTACCGTTGCGTGGACGCGCTTGGGCCGGACCTCTTGCGGTCAAGAAGGTGCTCGAGAGCACCAACGGAGGAGAGACGTGGGACGAGGCCACTCTAGCCCGCAAGCCGCTCGGCCAGTTCGCCTGGATCGGTTGGACGTACGTCTGGAAGAATGCCCAGGTGGGCAAGTACTTCCTCAGGACCAAGGCGATCGACAGCGAGGGCAACGTGCAAGACGAGACCGAAGTGTGGAACTACTACGCAATGGGTGCCACCGTTCCCCAGTCAATCCCCGTGCTGGTCGTGAGCAAGGACGAATGGCGCATCACCGGCAAATCCCTTCATAACGCGCCGCCCATTCCCAACAAGTTCTGAGAGTTGACCATCTCCAACCTCTCCACTTCTTCACTTCTTGGACTTCTTCAAGAAAAGAGAGCAAGATCAGCTCCAGAGGATAGATAACTCAGTGCCTCTGGATGTTCTTGTGCGCCTCTTTAGGTACAAAATGATTGAGAAAGTTGATGTAATCATCTTCATTTCAAGGGACCCACGTACGTTACCGATAGGTAACAGGATCAGGAGGACCGGAAGGACCATAAAAGAAGTGCGTGTTGGAAAGGTTGTTCATCTCTGACCAGCCTCTTAGCCTGGCCTCTCGATGCTTGGTGAGCCAGCAATGTAAGATACAACCTTGCTTGGCTAATGCTAGAACGTGACCCAAAAACACAAAGCGATGACGAGAAGTCACAACAGGACTTCGATAACGCCACCAAGCAGAGTGCCCAGATGATTGCCGCCTACAACAAGGTAAGGGCTACGCAATATTGCCCTTATGCATCGCTGGAGGTAGCGGTTGGCTATCTTGAAGTTCCGCCAGCTGCTGCAGATCAATCTCTTGTCAACTGACAGGTCAGGTTCACAGGCACTCTCCAATCGCTGGCCTGCTCCATCGAATGGTGAGCTTCATTCAAGATACAGGTATTGCTTACGCCACATCAGGACATATTCTCGCAGCTGTGGGTGACTCGTTCTAGTGACTCATTGCTGCTTGCAAGCGTCCTTGCCCTCCTTTTTGTCCTCTGGCGTACCATGACCTTGGTTGGTCGGGCTGTATGGTGTCGGAGGGAGCGGATGCCTCGGCACAGGACGAGCGGCCATTCTGGTGGGCGGTGCCACAGCATGCGGGTGAGGACGATACGGATAGGCAGGAGGACCAGGCAAGGCTGCGGGTGGAGGAAATGTTGGATGTGCCGCCATTCGAGTTGGTGGCGCCGCGAAGCCGAAGGGAGACGCAGGGGAAGAAAGTGCAGTCCTTGTGACAGGTACTGCATGAGGACCACCAATGTGCATTGCGGGAGGAAACGTGGGAGGCCCCGCCATGCGAGTTGGTGGCGCCGCGAAGCCGAAGGGAGACGCAGATCGAATTGGCCCCAATGGGTAGTGGCCCATCGCCTTCATAGGAATGCGAGCTGCCGTGTAAGTGCATACAGTTAGTGATCACCGCGATTCACGATGTCCCTTGCAAAGGTCAAGATATCCACGTACGTTGCGGATAGGTAACAGGATCAGGAGGACCGGAAGGACCATAATAGAAGTGCGTGTTGAAAAGGTTGGTCATCTCTGACCAGCCTCTGAGCGTTGCCTCGCGGTGCTTGCCACACATTTCCATGTAAAACTTACGCCAGCTTCTCTGTAAAGGCAATGTATGCGCACTGTGAGAACCCTTCTTTCACATCAACAAAGTACTGAGAAAGGGTGTACGGTGTCATCTGGCTCGCGATTAAACCATTGCTTGGCCTCGACCTGCCATCGAGACGAGTTTTCGACAAGTTCATGCATGGTCTGGGAGGCCAAGCGCAAGTGACACAGATCCCGAGGATCCAACATATCGACCACCATTTGTTGCACTTCAACTGGCAACTCAAGCAAATCGCTGAATGTCTGCATGCCACCATGATCAGAGCACTATTTTAAGTTGGTCTCAATTGTTTTCCATAAGTACCTCAAGATGACTTTCATGATAGTTGCACCACACGATCAGGTTGTATCGCTCACCGTCATTGATTGGGTTGGATTCATGAAGCAGTTTGCCACTGTGTACAATGGCTTGACCTGCAAAATGTTGTGTAATTGGTCAATCATTCAGTATGAAACGCGGATAGAGCTTACCTGGTTTCTGCTGCAGCTCGACCTTTGTGCCTGTTTCGTCTGTGATCACAAGTTCACCGCCTGCAGCAGTCTTTCTCAAGCAGATATTGATTGTTACGTCTGTTGAGCAAAGTCTAATGAGTTGTGTTCAAACGGGTGAGCAGAATGGGTGTACCAGAGTTGTCAACGTGTGCGAAGTGACCTTGCGCTCCTGATCCAGCGACATAGGATACGACATGAGCAAACGTGGGTTCCAACCACCTGTGCTTGTGCTTGTTCTTCTTCTCATCAGCAGCACTCATGTATGCCAAACCTATTGGTTCGATCACCTGTTGAGATTGTACGTGAGTGTTGGCTAAGTGAACCTCGCTTCATGGTGATCTCATTTCAGTTGGCACCTGTTTGACAAGAGCTGAGATGAAGGCTTTGGTGTGAGCATAGTTGTTGAAAATGACTCCCTCCAGACCTGGCTGTAACAGTGCTAGTGACTTCCATTGATCATAAAAGCTCATTGCTCCCAAAACGAGGCCGTTATTCATGGTGAATTTATCATAGGTATGAAGCCTCAGAGCCTCCTGCACAATTACCGTCACGTTAATGGTGTGTCAGCGTATGAACTTGCTTGAATGGCAAGAGATGGGCATGTACAGTAATGAATTCATTTGTCCACTGTTCATTGACACAGTCGAAAGTGAAAACACCTGGCGCTTGCTGCTTGACCAGTGACATGACGCCTTTCTCCTCATCCTGCCACGCCAATGCACGAACATCTCTTGTCGGCCATTGTTACCAGCAACAGAACAGAATGCAGAAGCAGAAGCAGAAGCAGAAGAATACCTGATGGCTTTGGAGGAGGGCTTGACGAAGGGAGCGATGAGCTGCGTATTCCACCACGTTTCCACAATCCATCACGCCCACTTGCACTGCACCATGCATTGTTTGTGAGAGGCTTAGACAAACAAAAGGGCCAACTTTGTTGAAGTGATGTACATACTTGGCAATGGACCGCGTCGGAGGAGCTTGAATGCTTGCACAATCAGTATGTCCTTTTCCCTCTCCAGCTCTCGTGCCTCAACCTCAAGCACGGGGTCCAACGGATCAGCTTCCCCCGCATGCATCCAATCCTTGAGACGCGCTAGTGACTCCGGGGTGCCTCCTTCTTTGTGGATCGTTGCCACATATTCTTGCCAGAGCTTCATGTGGAAACTACGATCTAGTTTCCATCTCTGTCCCGATCAATGTACATTCCACATCACACACCGCACATGCGTGTATCAGCAAAGGAAGGCAACTTTGCGACTGAACAACATTCATCACATGTACCTTAAGTTCCATGTTGTCGAGTTCTTTCACAAGGCTCTCCTGTGCACCATACATCAGATGTGAGTTAGCTGGTTCCTTGGACAGGTAAGGAATGTGAAACATTTTCGTGTATTTATTTGGGATTAAGCTGCGAAAAACCCAAACACCACTTTCAGCTCTGACCCTTTGTTCGTTCTCCTCTCAAAAAAGTGCAGAAATAAATAAATTAATTTCAAATTTCGGAAACAGCTTCATATTTATGAAAAAATTACAATCGTAGTTGCTCAGATAAAAAGAAAAAAAGTATAAACAACAAAAAAGAAAGAAGACATGAATACCATTTGGCGAACGGCGTCGGAGAGGTGGGCAATGGAGGCGCGTTGCTGCTTGACCCAGTGCTGTACGCGGTCGGCCATAGGACCCGTCCTGTAGGCCCAAGAAGGCAAATAAGCCATGGCTTCGCTTTGAACAAAGGCCCAACTTGTTTGTGTCCGTCAAGAGAAAGTTTCGGGCGTTTATGGAATTCTTTTGCCGCATTCTTTAGCTGGCTTTGCATTCCTTTTCTTTCTTTGTCTTTTCTTTGTCTTTTCTATTCATGAAGGAAAGAGAAAAATATTTCCCTTTTCTTTTCCGTGTTGAAAAGAGAAAAAGAAAAGGAAATATTTTCTTGTCTTATGAACTCTCCTGAGTAATTGGTGGCGAAAGGACCAATCGGCTGTTTACCTCGTTATACTTGCCTTTTCTGCATGTGAATTGACGACATCAGCATTTTCTGCTGGATTCCCGGCTGGCAAAAATGGGCCGATGTACGAGTCTTAAAGGAGAAATCCATGATGTCACATCAACATCAACATCAACCACAACTAACAACCAACTACATCATGGCTACCTCGTCATCCTCATCATCCTCTGCAGCTGCCGCTCCACTTGCTCAGTTGGACGACTACAGGCTCCTCGGCGCCTCGGGCCTCCGCGTGTCGCCCCTCTGCCTTGGGGCGATGACCTTTGGAACGGACTGGGTGAGTTAGGCCTATCACCTTCATCATCATGATGAGCTGAGCTGAACTGATCCAACCGTAACACGTGACAGGAAGTGGGAACTAACTTCGAGGAGAGTAAGCGTCTATTCGACTACTATGTGGAGAAGGGCGGCAACTTCATTGGTATGTCGTACCGCGCACTGTGCATGCAAAGGACTGTTGGTTGGTGGTTAAGGTAGCTGCATTCGGCTTGACACAGATACGGCCAACGTCTACGCTGAAGGGACAAGTGAGCGGTATGTGGGCGAGCTAGTGAACCCCATCCGCAGCCAGATGGTGGTCGCCACCAAGTTCACTGTCAATCCTCCTGTAGGCGCTATGTCACGTAAGGAGGTACAACGCCAGGCCAGCGTGGTGTCTCCTCCATGATGGGCTTCTTGATGATCTGATATATCCGGTGATCCCTTGCAGCACGACCAACTAGACTATTCGAAGAATCCCAACTTCGGAGGCAGCCACCGGAAGGCCCTGGTGCAGAGTGTTGATGAGTCCCTCAAGCGCATGAAGCTGGACTACATCGACCTCCTTTACGTCCACATTTGGGATCGGCGTACCCCTGTCGAGGAAACTATCAGGTGAGTTTGATTCTCTTGGCCTCTCTCTCGTTCTTGCTGCTTAACGTCTGCATGCGTGTGTCCTCAGAGCCCTGGATGATGTAGTGAGGAGCGGAAAGGTATTGTACGTTGCTGTCAGCGACACGCCGTCGTGGGTAATCACGCGTGCTAACACCATCGCGGAGCTTCGTGGCTGGAGGTAAGCGTGTGATCTCGCCTTCATCGCGATGATGACTGACCATCAACTATGATCGTGCATGATCCAACAAGTCCGTACATCGGACTGCAGACGAGGTACAATCTGCTCGATCGCTCGCTGGAATGGGAACTTGGCCCCATGGCCCAGGCACTTGATATCGGGATCATCCCTTGGGGAGCCGTAGCAGAGGGATTCCTCACGGGCAAGGTAACCGCCCACCTATGAGAAGGAGCAACGTTACAGTTGTGAGTCTAAGTATGAGAGGTGTCTATAACATAACAGCACAAGAGAGGACATACAGCAGAGCACAAGCGAGGCGCCTTCCTCGAGAAGCATCTTGCTGATGAACGTAACTGGAAGATTCTTGATGAGGTACATTGAAATCTGAACAAGACGAAGCTCGCCTGGTTCTGAGTACCTGTCGTGCCTCCTTCAGGTTCTTGCCGTGGCCGATGAAGTTGGAAGGCCAGCCGCTCAGGTGGCCATCAACTGGCTTGCCCAGAAGCCGGGTATGTCCTCCATCAGCTCTTCTTCCCCGCGGTACTTGCATCTGTGCTGATCTATATGATGGTGGCAGGCGTTACAAGTCCACTGCTTGGCGCGCGTACGCTGGATCAGCTCAAGGAGAACATCGCTGCGCTCGACTTCAAGCTCACGCCAGACCAGATGCACCGCCTCGACCAGGTCAGCGAGAGGCCCCTGAATGAGCAGCCTTTCCCCCGGAACATCAAAGATGTCGACTGGACTGTCGGAACGACCAAGGTTGCCACCAGGTATGCCATCTGAGTGGAGGCGGTCGATCTCAAGTTTGAAACCCGTGTACGAGCGTAACGAGAAGAGTATTGCAGTGGAGCTGAATGCTTGCATGTTCATCTGGTTTGGTTACCATACATCACGATATGAGTGGACATCAATCAAAGGTGTGCCTGCTGTCGCGCAGGCGATGAGGAACCAGAAGCGGCGGACAGATGGTCCTGAATGATGATGTCGCTGGCTTTCTCGCCGATCATGATGGCAGGCGCGTTGGTGTTGCCCGAAATGATCTCTGGACAAATGCTGAGATCAGCCACGCGCAATCCCTTGAGGCCGTGCACCTGAATATGACAAGGTGCATCGGTAAGCACCGACATCCAATCAAGAGGGAAGAGAGAAGGGTAGACAAACCCTCAAGTGGGTATCCACAACAGTGGTCTTGTCTTGAATGGGACCCATGCGAGTCGTGCCAGTCGGGTGATACACAGTGATAGCGTTCTTGCAAACATACGCACGGATGTACTCATCACTGTTGGGGTCTGGGTATTTCTTCAGGATCGTCTTGTCGTAGCTCTCCTTCCCTCTGTGCATGAGTGTCAGCATACTATCACTCCGAGAAGATCATCGAGAGAGAAACAAACGAACCTAATATCATCAAAGACAGGAGAAGCAACGATCTTGCGTGCTAGCTTAATCCCCTCCATGAGCAACTGCAAATCCAGCTTAGCACCAGTGTCGTTTGAGCGGATAAGGGGTAAGTTGTGCCTGTATATCGTCTTCGTGCGTGAGGTAATTGGGATGAATGCGCGGAGGATCAAAGGGATTGTTCGAACGAAGCTCAATACTTCCTCGGCTCTTGGGATGCAGCAGCGTCGGCAGGAGCGAGAACCTGGTTCACATCAAGGTTTGGGTCGTGTCCGACTTTTACTTTCAGTCACGCGTAAGAGCATACCCATAAGTAGATATCTCATAATCATTGACGTCAAGACCAAAGAGATTCTTGATCTTCTCAGCGTCAGCTGCTGATATACCCGAATTGAGGCAATGGATTTGCAGATCAGGGATAGGCTGTATACAGACAACACACACATTCAGCCATAGCTACGCGGAAGATATAGGGCAAGAAGAGTCCAACGCACATCGGGAAGATGGCACTTGTCGGTACGGATGAAGGCCATCGATTCGAGGCCCTGTGAAGTGAACGGACCCTTCTTGAAGAGAAGATACTTCATCAGATTATAAACGTTCTCAATCACCGCCGCATCCATAGTCACCGGCTTGAGGGCGAAGAAGCCGAGCGGAACAAACATGTGATCTTGCATTTGTTGGCCAATGTAGGGCATATCCCTGTCCAGAATGATAACAAGACATTTGTCACTCAATGATCATCATGATGGCTCGTATCATGCGTACCGAATAAGGGGAATGTTGTACTCACGCAGGTGGTGTTTGGGCCCAACGCCGCTGAGCATGAGCAGATGAGGAGTCGAGACTGTGCCGCACGCAAGAACAACTTCCTTGGCTGCATAGGCCACATGGAACTGCTTGAAGTTTTCACTCTGCAGCTTGTATTCCATACCTTGACGCAAGCGAAGAGTTCATTCAGCATCATCCGATAACCCAAGGTCCAATTGTGGAGCAGGAGGGACGCACCTACGGCACGCGTGTGGTCGATATCAAACAATACACGGGTAGCATGAGCACCGACCAACACGGTCAAGTTGGGACGCTTGCGAACTTCCGGCTTCAGGAACGCATACGCCGTGGTGCATCGCCGTCCATTCTCTGCCCGCGCAATGAATCAGCGACTTTGTTTGACGCAACCAAATGAAATAGAGATGGTCTACCAATGGTCATCTGAGCGTGTCCAACGCCCAACTGGCTTTCGCCGTTGTAGTCACTGTTGTAAGGGACACCCACGCTCTGCGCAGCAGCGACAAATGTGCTGCATGTTCGGCGTCACTCTTAAATGAGTGCTTGCTCAACAAAAAAGTGTCATGATGCTTACCAGGTGATGGTGTTGGGGACCTGCACGTCGCTGACCACGAGTGGTCCGCCAGCGCCTTGGAATCTCTCGTCCAGCTTGGCGGTCGTGTTCCAGGACTCAATGACCCTGCCATGCGTGCGTATGAGTTACCCGGGTTTCAACTGAACAAAGCGGACTACCTCTTGTACCTTTTCTGTGATTTGATGAAGTAAGGGAGCACTTCCTCGTAGGACCAGCCGCGACAGCCATACTCTTTCGCCCACAGATCAAAGTCTGCCAGATGATCAACAGAATGTTGTTGTCAGACTACGTGAACACCGTTGGTGGCTCTTCGTGCATACCTCCAGGATTGCCGCGCACGTACAGCATATAGTTTAAAGAGCTGCATCCGCCCATTCTGCAAGTAAAACAGGCGATCAGAATGTACACCACGCAGCGTAAGTGGTGAAGAGACACTCACACTTTGCCTCGCGGCCACCTGTGAACCCGTCCGCACGTGGCATCGTGGACCTCTGTCTGGAAGGCCCAGTCGACGTTGGTTTTCTGAAGCAGCATGGCAGCAATGGGTACAGCAATGTTCTTCTCCGTGATCTCCTCTGTTCATCGAAACACAAGCGATTTGTTTGCCGTTAAAGTTAGTTACAACTAACACCAGCAACACCTCTGTCATCTTCATCATCCTCATCATCTTCTCCTTCTTCTGCATCAGCATCATCTTCCTCATCTTCATGTCGATGGGCGTACCTTGGCCAGCTTCGATGAGCAGCACGCTCACGCGGGGATCCTCGGACAGCCGCGACGCCAGCACGCAGCCGGCGCTGCCGCCGCCAACCACAACAAAGTCGAAGGTGCGCCGCGACGGCTGCTGCGTCGTCACTCCCGCCTGTCACATTTCATTTTAATTTTTCGTGTTACAATTAGGAAAATAGAAAATCTAATGAAAGAAAAATATTTATTTGAGAAATAGGGAAACATACAAAATATAAATTGTGCCAAATTTACCAAAAATTAAAAATTATAGGAATTTTCAATATAATATTTCCATATTCAGTTAAAATAATCATGAAATAATTAAAAATAAATAAAATAAAAATAGGGATATACCGTAAGAAGGCGTCGACGGCGGATGAGAGCGACGAGGGCAGCTGCGACAGAGACCGACGAGAGGGCGACAAAGAGGCCCAGGCCGCGACGGAAGGCGCGGTGGCGCCCGCCCAGCACGCTGGCCAGGATGGCGTCGCATGCGTACACCACCACCCGACCCATGGTCAGCAGCCTCATAAAGAAGTGGGCTGCCCCGAAAGAACTCATCTTCAAGAACTGATGTGTGTGCTCCTTCCTTGCTTTTTGGCTGGGTATAGGGAAACACCAGCTTGTCTCTTTTGTCTGCACTTTTGTACGGCCATTAATTTTCCGCTTTACAGACCAATAGGAAGTACCGCTCAGTAATGCGGCGATTGGTGCTAATTGTACGTTAATTCTTTAAATTTTTTATTTTCCACCCGCGAGCCCATCCCCGAAGAATTGGCTAAACCTAATCTATTAAATTGACCATTTTTTCTGATGATCACATCAGCTTGTAATAGCCCCAGCAACATCTTCATTCAGGCCAGTAGCATCAGGGACTTTATTATGACCATCAGATTAAACATTTGGCCTATTGTGGTAATGAAAGTCATGTTGTTGGCCTTTTTCTTGTTAAGTGACTTACATTTAATATCAGTGAAGGCCTCTCTCACTATATCATGAGAAAGTCATGAAAACCTGCATAGAAATTAAACTTGCCACACAGATCTCCACTATAGCAACAATCACTAGTGGTCTTGTTTTAAATGTGGTAGTAACAAGCCAGTGTAAGAGAGCCAGAGGACCAGGCCCCATCTCTCCTAACATGCAGACACTCCGGCAGGTACAACCTCACAGGGAAATGAAATAATACTCCCAAAAGAAAAGTGCGCCGAAAATCTAGATAGCTGGTGGGACATGTCGGGGCGCTACACTTGCGCAAGTGTAAGGGGGTAAGGAATCGAGTCAGCAATTGCCCGCAACACGCACAGCAGGAGGAACTACATTATGGCCAGCAAGGCGCTTACGATCACTGTGATGCTTGGGCTGTGGCTCGCTCTTGCGGTCGCGGTTCCCGTCGGGTATCAGGTCCAAATTGATTTGGACTCCGAGACTGTCGTGGAGCTCCTCGAGTCCGGACAGACGGTCATCTTGGCCAAGCAGGCGCCGCCAGGTTGCTGGTCTTCCGTGTGGGGCGTTCTGAGTCAGGTCTTTTCTCACAACTACATCTCCTGGAATGAGACCGGCCTCTCGGTCTACGCCTCCCAGACAAAGCTTCAAGAGGGTGAGCGGATCTTCGTCGGCTCGTGGCGGCGCTTTGTCGAGACGGGCTACCTCTACGACTTCCGTCTGGGCTCTTTCGATCGCCAGGTGTGGACGAAGTGGCTGGCCAAGAACGAGCTCGCCATCCTCAACAACGACACGCTTGATGGCTTCTTCGGCGTGTCGCAGGACATCACACTCAACGACAAGTGGTCGGCGCTGACTCCTCTCTATGCGTGCCTGCTGCTGGCCGAGGAGTACGAGGTGTGGTCCACCCAGCCGAGTTTCTTCGTCTTCCTTGGGTCTGCATCACTCGTTCCTGGCACCGCAACGCAGGACCTTAGGCGCGTGGCGCGCTCTGCAATCACGCAGGTCCAATTCAACGACAAAACCA
>CDEZ01019219.1:0-15879 GCA_000826365.1 Acanthamoeba royreba | reverse complement strand
GTTTTCGCCCAGGGCTATGGACCTAATCCTGCCACCAAGAATTCTGCCTTTGGCATTAACAGTGGTACTTCGGTATGTGAAATAGATGACGTGGAGATCGGTTGATGCATTGCACTATCTCACTGTTGTTGTCATGTTGTGCCAACAGTTCGCAACTCCCGTTGTGTCTGGAGCAGCAGCTCTCATGAAGCAGATCTACCCTGGATGGACTGCCAAGCAGATCAAGGCAGCCTTCATGGCCACTGCCACATGGAAGGGAGTCAGTGTGAGCAGTGGTGGTGCTGCTGCACAGCCCCTTGGTACAACAACAACAACAAGACCAACCTCGTTGGGTGATGATCAGGCTCTCAAACACCATCGTCATGTCATGATGAGCAGATATGGGTGCAGGAGTGTTGAACATGGCAGGAGCAATCAATCCGGGAGCACTTCTCGATCCTCCTTCTCTTTCATTCGGCTACATGTCCCCCGGCAATCAGGTACTTTCTCTCTCAGACTCTTCCTCTGTCTGTAAGTTGGTTGGGTTTGGCTGAATGAGTCGTGCTTGTAATTGAATGACAGAATCAACTGGAGGTGACGATCACAAGCGTGGCATCGACATCACAGACCTACACGTTGAACACGGTGTACACTGGACCAGGCTCAAACTCGGATTACTCCTCTCCTGTTGCTGGGTACAGCCATCCATATCACCGCTCTGGTTCTGAGGCTTTTCTTCTAAAGTTGCTCATTGTTGGTCTCGATAGTGTTACTCTTTCAACAACCTCCATTGATCTTGCCGCGGGTGCTTCTGCCAAGTTTAGCGTCACCTTCGACAGCTCCGCCGCAGGCGTCATCGCAGGTTGGTCTCATGCTTGCGTTACCGATATTGATAACAATTCTAATTACTCTAAAACTTCCACCAAATGCAGGGGACCGCCAGGGATTCATCGTGCTGAAGAGCGCCAACTACGAAGTGCATATGCCTCTGTGGGCTCGTGTGTTCACTCCCACGGCTACCTCGGTTCTTGTCGTCAACATCATGGGAGCCTCCCCCAACGCTTCTCTCATCGAGGTACTTAGAAGAGGGCAGCTTGGCCAAGAAGGTTAGTTGTGTTAAACGTGGTGCACAGGGTCTCTTCACGTCAACGATAGCTAGCCTGGGGCTCAATTCAACAGTGCAAAATGGCATTACGAGTCCATTCGTAGCGAACGACATCTACTGGATCACAGGGTATCCGATGGTGTTCGTGCTCACCGGCAACAACGGAGTGGATCAAAGCCCAACTGACATTCCTACTGGGGTATGATGCGCACGGCCTGGCTTGTTCAATATGTAGAGCCCTTCTTACAGCCCTATCCCTCTTCATAGACTCTGGATATACTTCGCCAGTACGCAGCCCTGGGAGGGAGCGTATTTGTCAGCGGTGCTTTGTCTCCAATCTTAGTCCGAACGCTCCTCGGGTCGGATGTGTCATTCATCAGGTACCCAACCAGCTTGAAGCTCCTGCCGTACATCAACTCTAACACATTGATAACGTAAAACAGCTACTTGTTCAACAGCACCTTTCCTGTGGATACGATCGCTTCCTGCGCTACTGAGACTCCTATCACTACGGTTTCTCCATCTGCAAACGCTCCCCAAAGTACTATCCCTCAAAAGCTGCTCTGTCTTGTGGCCATTTGTCATCTTACTCTCTTGCCTCTGCTTGCGCCCACAACAGCTTTCAAGCAGATATCTTTCACTCTTCTCGACACCCCCAGCAGTCGTTGCCTTGCTCCTCAATTGCAGGTTCAGCCAGAAGATCTGTACCCCAGAGAGGTCATCAGTCTTTTCGACGCATCAGGCATCACTATCGTGGCCGGCAAGCGTGCTCAGCCCAGCCAACAATATCCGGGCCGTCGATTCCAATTCTCTTCAATCACATCGCTGCTCAGTCTTGAGATGATTCCCGAAGCCAACCGAGCTCCTTTCATCGCTGCCGTCCTGGCCTACCTCACTGAAGAGGTCAACTTCAACGTGACGGCCAACAAGATCGTCAACGGCACTGGCGTGGAATTCCGAGCCTTGCTGGGCTCAACTGTCAGCAACAACATTCGCGCTCAGTTCGCCCAGAACTCACTCACGCCGACCTTCACCATCAATTATGGCAACTCGCAGTCGACCACTCTCAACGGGCCGGCAGAAGCTCTTGCCATTGCCAATACTACCTACTGCTATCGCTCGACGGGCATCTACAACGTGACGGTGCAGGCCGTGTCGGCATTCGGCACGGGAGCCATCTGGCAGCAGCAGGTCAATGCTACGGACCAGTGCGGTTCGGCAGCAAGCCTGCGATCTCCTCTTTCTTACCTTTTGACACTGATCAAGAGTATCTTCCTTCTGTGAAGGGAGTACTCTCTCGCCTCCTAACAACCCCTACGCAGGTAGGGGTTCACAATAAACAAGGAGCATTAGTGCCACAATTGGGTTAAGTCCCAAATGACAGTCACCACGGCTAACGAGTCGTAAACACCTGAAGCTGCTCAGTGCACAACCCGATCTCGAGTTTGAAGATTTGCTGACAAAAAACCTGAACACCTAGCCAAGCCAGCACTCAGGCTCGGCAGCTAGAAGTTGCACCAGCTGATAGAAGAGTTCTTCGGGCAACAAGTGCAAAGAAGATTCCGGGTGCCTGGGCCGGTCGTCCTCATCGCGTAGACGCGCTAGCAGCAGCACCTGCATTGTGGATCATGAGACGTAAGTCCACCAGTCTGAACTGTAACAGTTTGCTCTTGGCGTACTTGGACAGCGCGACGGAATAGGGGTGGGAACATGTGATGATTGCTGGGATCCCATGGGCTTGGATAGACTGCGGAGATGATATGCGAGAGTTACACCAGCTGAGGGGAATAAGGTGCGCGATAATCAGACGTACGTGGTGCACATGTACACCCAATATTGTGTAGATGCCCTCCAACTCCACCCATAAAGGCCACAACTCTGCACCGGTACCATACCATCAAGTGAGTCTTACAGATCACGCTATTGCCTCCTCATCCCGGGAAGAAGGATGCATCCTTACCTGTGCTTCTCGGGTATGCGCAGTCGCATCGTGCCCTCTCCATTACCGAATGCGTGTGTACGGCCTTTGTTCGTGGTGAAGCTCAGGTGGTCCATCCATCCACCTAACCGCGCGGGTCACGCCAAATACCCTCTGGTGCAACATATTGCGTCAGAGAAGCGTACCAAAGCGGACGCGGACCTCCACAATATGTTCGTCGCGTTCCAGTCTGACTGTGGTAGGGAGGGGTCTGCGTGCCGTGCGTGTGTGTTAGATGAATGCGTAACAACCACAGTACTGCTACTCTCTGATCATGTTTAGTCGTACTCGTGATGATTACCATGAAGCTCTGCGCCCGGTATTGTTCGCCACTGGTGTTGCTTGTCATCGTAGACCTCGAACGTGCAACGTAGACCGTTGACATACGACGCCGACCACACTGTAATCTCACTGATCCTGCATTTTGTTGGGATGAGTCGCCTGGCACAACATCATAGCAAGCTCTATTGCAGTCTATCGACGCAACCACATTCGGGCAAGTGTTCAGGGATAACCCACATATGTATTCATTCTCGTCCAACACGCACCTGGAGTAAACATAAGGCGCTACCAGCGATGCGTCGTCCCACTTCTTCGTGTCAGGATGCGTACGTCCCTCAGGAAGTATCGTCACCCATCCATTCTACACTTACAGTGTCAGCAGAGAAGATTTCGTCACATCATTTCTTGAGGCCATTTATTTTTTCAAAGGATGAATAAGAAAAACCAGGAAGCGTACCTGTGGGGTGTGTGTTGTGGGAGGAGGCGACTCTTCTTGCTCATCAGGTTCCGCGCAGCGGTCGCGGTCGGGTACGAACCGAGGCCTACCGATCCGGAAGCGGCGCATTCTATCAAATCTTTTTGTATTGCGCTGGAGGCACTGTAGAGTGTGTGTGCGAGCAGCACTTGTTCGTCCCTGGACACAACGCTAGACGTTTTGTTCGCAGAGCACGCCAAGCACCCCTACCCCACGTGTCCCGACGAGCCCTCTCCGCCCGAACAGCGGGAGCCCGATCGAAATTTCAGCAAAGTAAGTTTGGAAAGCTATTACGAATTGGTTTAGCGTTTTCGAAATAGTTTCTGAACGCCAAGCTATCGGAAATGAGAAGAAATACTTATGAGTCGGAAATTTCTCCCTAATGTACAAGTTATCATTACAACACACGTGAGGAAGCTGCAGTGCTGGCGGCAGTAACCTCCTCAACTCAGAGAGGAGCAAAGTCCTTGAGTTCGCCGTTGAGATACATGAGTACGTCATCCATGGTCGGCCGCTTGTGGGGCTTCTGATGCCAGCAGCGTTGCATGACCTCGGCGAAATGGTTAGGACAATCGGAGGGCACTCGCGGCCTCTTGCCGTTGAGAACGTCCAGGGCCACCGTGGTCATGTTGCCTTCCTCGTAGGGAACCTTGCGGGTGAGCACCTCCCACATGACAATGCCGAACGAGTACACGTCAGCCTTCTCGGTGATGCGCGCATGTCCGTTCTCCTGGTGGTTAAGATCGTCGTTGTCTCCATCGCTTTCTTCAGCTGCAGCCGAGAAGTCACCCTTGCTGCTGGTTGGCATCGAGGGAGACAAGATCTCTGGCGCCGTCCACGAGGGAGTACCACAACGGGTCATGGTGCCATTGTCCTGTTTGGCCGTGGCGAATCCAAAGTCGCCGACCTTGACGCTCATGTTGGTGTCCACGAGAAGGTTGGACGACTTGATGTCGCGATGCACGATGCCCTTGGAGTGAAGGTACGCGACGCCCACGGCAGCATCGCGCAGCATGGCCATACGCTGTTGCCACTTGAGCGAGACAGACGCGTTGGACAAGAGAGCACGGAGACTGCCACGAGGTACGAGCTCCATCACCAGCATCAGGTTGCCGTCGGTGACCGAAAGACCCAGCAGCTTGACAATGTTGGGATGATCAATCGACGAGAGGATGGCGGCTTCCTTACGCATCTTGCGCATGCCGTTGTCGTCAAGGCGGTTGTTGAAGAGGCGCTTGATGGCGACCTTGCGTCCGTGGTAGGTACCTTCCATCACCTGACCGTTGTTGCCCTCGCCAATGCGCTCCCCCATCTCGATGCGGTCGGTGTTGATGATCCAAGGGCACATGTTGGAAGAGCAAACACCAGCTTCGCGGTCTCTGCGCATTGCACCGCTTTGGCGCAATCTGCTTTCGTCCTCGTCGTCATCGACATCGTGTTCGGCATCATAATCGCGAGCATTGCCCTCAGCAGCGTCATCGCCTCGAACCATCAGCATTACGGCTCCCTTCTGGACGAAGCACACCTGATCCTCGCTACCAAGAATGCCGCCTCCGGCCTGCACGTTGCGTTCGAAGTGGTCGCGGAAAGCCTGCGAGCACACGACCGACGCTACTGGGCAGCTCGTGTTGAGGGCAAGTCCCTCCTCATAGTCGCGAGGCTCGTAGCTCGTGCGTGTACGATCATCTGGTGGCGGAGGACACGTTCCCGCTCTTACTGCTACGCTGATGCGTGAGTGATCGCGGAGATGCTGCGTCGGTAGGCTCGACTTGCCGAAGGAGAGCGACGTGAACAAGCCCACCTCTTGTTGAAGATCGAGCGCGAAGGAGGCGGCCTTGAGCGGTTTGGCGAACGCCACCATGAACGTACCGCCGCTGTGGAAGCTGGGTGTGGAGAAGATATGGCCACCGTAGATCTTGCACTGCCTGCGTACCAACTTGCCGAACTGACTGATGGCTCGATCGGCTCCGGCAGGATCATCGCGCCACACGTCATCGAATCGAGCCAGATCGCACACGACGAAAACGACATCGCGCCGGGGCACGCCTTCGCCTCGCGCTGCACCGCCAGCAATCATCTTGGCCGTGGGACCACTGGCGTAATCGGTTGACGATGACGAAGCAGAGCTCTTGCTGCCCGAGCCTGCCATGCCGGTGGACGAATACTGGTAACTTTGGCTGCCGCTGCTGCTGCTACTGCCACCGTAGGTGCTCGAAGAGAAGAGATTGGAGCTGCTCGCGCCCGAATTGCCGATCTTTACGAGTTCGTTCATGACGTCGAGGAAGACTGGACGCACAGAAGGGTCCCTGTGCCAGCAAGTGGCCATGAGCTCCACGTACTGACGCTGGCCTTCGATGGTCTGCTCATTCGCGGGTGGCACTACGGGCCTAACGTCGTGGCGGATGACGGCGACGGCCACCTGAGGAGCGGTGAAACCTTCGTAGGGCTTCTTGCGCGTGAGCACCTCCCACAAGATGATGCCAAATGAGTAAACATCGGCGAGCACGAAATCACAGTCAGTCTGCTCCTGCAGCAGCTCAGGAGCCATCCTAACGATGTAAAGGAGAGCTGATGAGTGGAGATGAAAGTGTGGCTCAATGTGTGGGTGCGTTCCGCGTACCAAGGCACGCTACCAACGAGTCCCATATCAGCGCTGTTGCGATTTCCGTCAGCACGAGGATTGCGACGCAGAGAGTCGCGGAAGACCGTGAGACCGAAGTCGGCCACCTTTACGTTCCACTTGTTGTCGAGCAGCAGGTTGAGTGACTTGAGATCACGATGGGCGATACCGGACGAGTGAAGGAAGTGCATGCCCTTGGCCGCCTGGTACATGAGCTTGAGCTTAAGCGGGAAGGGAATCTCGCTGACCTTGATGTGGATGAACGCGACATGGTGTTAGCAATGGTTCCGTTGGGGTAGGAAAGGGCTCACGACGAAACCTACCAGTTCGTTGTGCAACAAGTCGTAGAGGGACCCGAGAGCCATGAACTCCATGACTATGCACAGCAGAGGAGGCTTGGTCGAGGCGGCCATGAAGAGAACAACGTTCGGATGACGCAGACGGCTCATCATGGCTGTCTCCTCAATGAAGTTGCGCTTCATGTCGCGGGTGATGTGTTCGGCGTTGATGGTCTTAACGGCCACCTCGGTGCCCTTCCATCTACCGCGATGGACTTCGCCGTAGCCGCCACGGCCCAAGAGATCGCCTATCTCCAGCTCTTCGAAATCGATCATCCATTCCTGTTCCACAGGCCGGCGACGCATCGACGCCAGAACGGCCGTGACTACGACGGCTACCACCAGTAGGCAGAGACCGCCCACAGTAACACCGATCACAATACCAGCGATGGAGCCCGACGAGAGTGAGTTGTCTGATCCTGAGCCGCTCGACTGAGCATCAAGAGAGCAGAGAGAACCCGAAGCGCCGGCTACCGTGCACTGACAGGCGCCCAAGTAGCACACTCCATTGCCGTTGCACAGTGTCGATCCGTTCTCGGATGAGAAGCACGAGCGACGGCTGAGAGACGTCACGTTGAGACGACCGCCCTGTAGATTGTTGATGGGCGAGTTCTGGGCAAGATCCTGCAGCCAGATCGACAGCATGGGAAGGCCACGCGGCACAGTGTTCTTGCAATTCTGAGCGACCATCGTGTATCCGTCGCCTCCGCCGTAGATGAAACGTGGCATGCCGACCAAGTAGGTGGCCTGGCGGTCCAGCACTTTCCACGTGGTCTTCCCTGTGGACGCATCGTCGGACTCGACCCATATCTCCACCACGCGCAAGCCGACCTGTTCTTGCGGATTGTAGAGCACTCGCATGCCCGACACGGAGAGGAATCGGCCGATGCCCTGATTGATGTTGAGCGAAGTGTTGGTGACGAGGGAGACCGAGTTCTCCATCGCCTGCCACAAGTACTCGCCCTGGAGCTCGCACGTGTGGAACTCGGAGTTGGTGATGGGCATGGCCGTGAGCACTTCGCCCAGCGTGACCGTGCCCTTGGGAATGGGCGCATACATCGATCCGCCGTTGTAGATGGTCACATCGATCTTGACGCCGGGCAGCACGCGCCTCATGGCGTCTGTGGTCCACAGTCCAATCGTGCACTCGCCGAACATGCACTGATTCTCCCAGAGCAGGTCCTCCAGGGTCTCGCCCAAGACGGTGTTCGACTGGTTGTCCACGACGGACTGGCGCGAGAGGATGTCGTTGTGGAGCGACATATCGATCGGCGACGTGTTGTGTAGCAGAATGGGCGCTCCTCCGTAGGACTGAATGACGCCGAACTCGTCGAAACTGAGGTCGAGCCGGCCGAAGAACTTGCCGTTGTTGACGCCCGTGCCCACGATGAGGACCGGCTGGCCCCAGGGCATCTCGACCACGGTCGGGTAGGGTCCTGCTGTCGGGGTGGTCACTGTGGTGAGGTTGGTACCGTAGATCTCCGAGATGACGATGATGACGTCGATGCCGGCCACCTGCTGCACGATGTCGTCCACCACGGTGGGACCGCTCACGGCTACGACGATCTTGTTGATGCCCCGGTTCTGCAAGTAGGCCACCGTGTTTCGCAGTCCGACCAGTTCGGAGAAGGAGTTGATCTGACCGGGCTCTCCGAACAGCATGTTGAGGTTGACGGCTAGGGTGCCGATGTAGCCGACCTGGTCACCGTTCTTGCCTATGTTGATGAGGCTGTAGGGCAGCACCTGATAGCCTCCGGCCAGAGCGACGAACCGGCTGTCGTTGTTGACGTTGTAGATGTTGGCCGACACGACGGGTATGCCCGCCTGGCCCAGCTGGCGCGTGTAGTTGGCGATGACGTTGATGCGCCCTACGAAGTCGTGCACCTCAATCTTGACGGCGTCGTAGCCCATGGCCGCGTAGTACGTGGCGATGATCTCGCTTCCGAAGCTGAGATAGAAGAGAGAGCCCATGAGCGAATTGCCCGCGTCTACCAGCACGACGTTCTCGGCGCCCACCTCGGCTCGCACCTGGGCCACGACGCCAGCACGCCTGTCGAGACCGCCATAACAATCGGTGCCCTTGACTGGTTGATACCAGGGCGTCACGTTGAGCGGCTTGCAAGGATTATTGGAACTGTCGAGCGGTACGACGGCGCCATAATTGTCCTGCGAATGGAGCAGCGTGATGTTGACCAGGGCAGCTGAAGCTGAAAGGTGGTGGCAAAACAGATCGTCGGTGATGTATATGGTACAGGTCATCATCGCCACCAGGAGGGTGAGTATGACAACTTTCTTGGTGGTCAGACCGAAGCACACCGTAGTCTCCATCCTCTTCGAGAAGGAATTTTGAATCTCCCTTTCCCTGACCCGAAAGGCCCCGTGTGATGGCTATTATTGTACGGTCTTGGCAATAAAAAAAACTGCTAGAGTGATGTGGTGTGGGGAAGTAGTAGAACAATACGCGCGGGAGAAAACGAAGAAGGCTTCAAGAAGACTTCAGTAGCATAGTTATGTCAGCAGGATATAAGTCATTTGACCTTCCCGCGGGTCCGAACAGCGAGCCGTTGCGGGAGGCGGGTAGATACCGGTTTTTTGATAGAGCCTAGGGGACAACCTCCGACCCGAGCCGAACTGAAGGTATGGTCACTAAAATAAGGATCAGTACATGAAATTTGTGATATCCCCGCAACGGTTGCTCAAGTCGGCGGGGAGAGGATCAATAGGCCAATGGGCGCGGTTATTTATAATCGGAAAGTTGCGTAATTGGTTGGTCAAAATGGCTTAATTACTTACAACAACCCACCAACCGGTACGCAGCACCGAAATAACCTAACCGACGAAACGCCCAAGGCCACGATATAACCTGCTGATACCAGCTCTCGGTCTGGTATCCAGCGGCAGAGAGCAACGATCATCACCATGTAATCGGTTACGTGAACCATGCACATAGGTGAGGTGATTATCGGCCGCGCCCGCGGACTAGTGGCTCTTGGAATGATCTGTGGTGCAGCGGTGCCTGTGTTGAGCTGCATCAGCACCACTGCACGCCGCTTTTAGCTGCGCCGATTTCCAATGCCATTCGCCGCAGCGCAACTACTTAAATCGACGTACCTGCTGCCGCAACATTTTCATATATCTACTCGCAACTGTAAAATACCTCACCTGACACCTCTCTGTAAACTAACTGGCCACACCTGTGTACCATCCGGCGAAAAAATGATGTCCCGCCAGGCTCTTGTTCTTCTGCTTTGTCTTACGATCCCCATTCTATTGGTGGTGTTCCCGTCAATGGCCGCTGCGGATTCGACGTCGGCCCAGCAGCAGCAGCAGCAGCAGCAGCAGCAGCGCACCGAAGATCACCTCCACTGGCCGAGCCGTACGCCGAGCCGCAGCCCAACCCACAGCCCGAGTCCGAGTCGTAGCGCGAGCCCAAGCCACACGCCGAGCCATACGCCGAGCCGTTCGCCAAGCCCGAGCCACACGCCCAGCACGAGCCCCAGCGCCAGTCCAAGTGCTACGGCGAGTCCCAGCGCTAGCCCGTCGACCAAGCCGACTGTGTTCATATTCACCGATGCCAACACGGACGACGTGCAGGCCCTCAAGATACTGCTCAAGTACGACTCGGTAAATGTAGGAGGCATCATCCCAGACTGCGCAGGCTTCTGCAACATGGGTCCCGCCATCCAGAACCTGTACGGCCTGCTGGCCTTCATGGGCCGCAACGACATCCCGGTGTGGGCCGGCGAGCACTACGGCTCGGNNGAGATCGACTCGGGCGAATACGGCTGCCGCTACACCAAGGCCGTGCCTCTCTTCCCCAAGGGCAAGATCTGGTCCGATACCATCGTCGGCCTCAACCAACGCTACCCGAAGCTGCCTGCAGGGCGCAACTACTACCCCGGCTTCCCCCAGGTCTACACCAACCTGCCGAACGTCATCCGTCAGATCCAAGGACCCGTGTGGTTCCTCTCGCTTGGTGCTCTCACGCCCATCGACTACCTCTTCCGTAATCAGACCTGGCTCAAGCAGCGCGTCGAGCACATCTACATCATGGGCGGTGCCGTCGACGTTGCCGGCAACCTGTTCTGGCCCAAGGGCAAGGTGGCCAACACCTACGCCGAATGCAACATTTATGGTACGTGACTGTCTAAGGCCCCAGATCGCTGACTCTCTTTGAAACTAAACAATGTTTGCTGCTCTTTTGCTTATTACCTATAGTTGATCCTCACTCTGCTAAGGCCGTGTTTGAATCTGGCGTTCCCATCACCATCGTGCCGCTTGACGCCACCAACGACTTCCAGCTGACGTGGCCTTGGCTTACCTCGTTTGGCCTTGAAGCCGTCACGCCCGAGGCCCAGTTCTGTCACGACCTGCTTGTCGTCATCAAGAACAACTCCGGCCCGACGTCGATGTACTCGCTGTGGGACCCGCTCACGGCCTCCATCATGGCCGATCCATCGCTCATCGTGACGCAGCAGACTCTCAACCTCACAGTCATCGTTGACGACAGTACCAACCAAGTCGGCCGTCTCATTGTCGACAATACCATCGGTCACCCCATCAACGTGGTCTTCAAGGCCGATCCTAATTACTTTGACCATTTCGTTAGCAAGCTCAACGAGCCTCGACTCCAACGCCGCAGCAGCTACTCTACGTTGGCCGGCTGATCTTATCGTCACAACGCTGTAGTCAACTGTTAACTGACTGCCTTAGAGCAGCGGCGCCCTTATGGGTGTTGGACCGTCCTTCACCTGATCTGAACATATTGTGGCCCACACACCACACAACCCACGTGTATTATGAGATTACTGCTGTTCGGCGCAGGCCCTGGCCCTATTCTCGCCCTGGCCCAGCTGAGTAAAATATATTTTCCCCACTTTTGTGACCTACTTGATGCAATATGTGGTGGGCGCATCATGGTGGTGGAGCTGTTTCAAGGACACGCCACGAGCAACGGGCGGCTACGACGTTCCTTATGGTGGCGATCCTTGAGGAGAGGAATACACCGCATCTAGGCCTTGGCCACTATTCGTCGCCAGATCATGAGGACCAACGAGTTGGCAGGACAAGAACCGATGTGTACACATCGTTTGTCGAGGCCTGCACGAGGCGCTATGTCCTGCGGGCCACGCTAGACATGCACAACATCAGTGTGTGTCGGGCCTTTCCACCAGGACCGTGCAATAATCTGCTGCCACCCACTAGTCACATGCCCACTGCACAGCGGAGTGCGCGTGCAACAGGTGCACCTGCTGCTGCTGCTGCATCCAATGGATGAGGAAGAGGTCGTGATCATGTTGTGTGCTTTGATGAAACATGGGTTTCACCATTCTCGATACCAAAAAAAGTACAACAGCTTAGAGGGTGTCGTCATAGGCGTAGTTGACGACACCTGCTGAGGCACTCGTCCGCATCAGCCTTCTTCGCCAATAGACCATGGCCACAGAGCTCAACACGACGACAGCCACTACCAGCACGGCCACAAGCACAGCCACCGCCACCGCTATCACCAGGGCCGTATTCGAGCTGCCACCGCCGTTGTCGCTACCTGCGGAGCCGACCAGAAGGCCCAAGCTGAGACTCGGGTCGTAATCAAGCGACCCATTGAATGGAGGGAACACCAGCTCCAGCGTGAAATCTGTGCTGCTGCTCCCCCCTGATGGACACCAATCTGCCGTCTATCACAGCCACATTGAACACCTGCACCTCAGCAGTCAGCTGTGTTGTGGAGGGCGAAGTCGCGTTTGTGCTGGTGGCGGATGAACAGAGCGGGAGGTAGTAGGTGGTCATGTTTGCCTGAGGGAAGTTGCGCTTGATGGTAATGGCCCCATCCTCACCAGCACCAGCAGCACCACCAGCGAGGAGTGTGTCGTTAGCCGAGTTGGAGATGTCGGAGAGCCGGTACTGAACCGTCAATCCGTTCTGCCCGAACTCTGCTACACTGGTGCTGTTGTTGCCAGTGGTGGTCGCGTTGTCGTCGCGACTGGTGCTGGCGTTGGTGGACGGCAGCTGCGTTCGCTCCACGTGGATGGACCACTTGAGCGAGCTTGTGCCGATGGTGAAATTGATGCCGGCGAAGGTGGCCTCCTTGGACAGGCTGTACAGGGTGAAGGCCTGCTCAAAGATCGTCATGTTGTCGTCGGTGTAGGCGGTGTAGAGATATGTTGTCGTCGCAGCGGTGGAGTTGTTCCCTCCAGTAGTGACATTTGAGATCTCCGTTCTCTTAAAAGCTGTCCCATTTTACGGGGAGGAGGACGAGTGCAGTTAGTTAGCATAAATGAGACCATTGTGGCGGTGGTGATCCTCCTAGAGTTACCAGAAAGGGAAGTCTCCTGGGTCGAATTGCCCTCGCTCATGCTTGAAAACTGGAGCGACGCTGCCACTGTTGGTGTTGCTGTCGAGGCTGTGTTTGTGCGTTGGTTAGTGGTCAAGCGGGATGACTAAGTAATGGTTAGTGGTCAAGCAAGATGACTAAGTGTAGCCACACGTCCCACATGGACGAGGCAAACATACCGTTGCTAGTGGACGAAGAGGTGATGATGACCTCTGCGGAGTCACTCTGGAATTCCGCCGATGAGCTGAGGGGCGCAAAGGAGACCTGCGGCTGTGGACTGGAGGATGGCGTAGGCGATGCGCTCGGGCTGGGTGGAATGCCATCGAATATGTCCACCACCGCTGACACCCCGCCTCCGCCGACGAGGGCAAGGCTGCCAACGGAGGTCGCAGACAGGTGGTCACGGGCCAGGGAGAGCGAGGTCGTCGTCCACGTGTTGTTTTCCGCACTGTAGATATCCACCACTGATGACCTGATGATAGCACCGGTGGTACTGGTGATCTGCCCTCCGCAGAAAAAGGCCAGGCTCTCGTTGGTTGATGTCGCAGTCAAGTAGTTCCGAGCCTGGGACAGCGAAGCCGTCGTCCACGTGTTGGTATCCGCATTGTAGATGTCCACCGTAGAGGAGTAGTCGGAACTGTAGCCTCCGGCAAACATGGCGAGTCTGCTGACGGTGGTTGCGGTCAACTGCTTACGGGCCTCGGAGAGCGAAGCCGTGGTCCACGTGTTGTTTGTCGCGTTGTAGATGTCCACCACTGCCCAGTTCTTGCTGGAGGAGCCTCCGGCGAAAATAGCTAGGTCGCCGACAGTTGTTGCAGCCAGCGCTCTGCGGGCTCTGGATAGCGCAGCCGTGGTCCACGTGTTGTTTGTTGCATTGTAGATGTCCACCACGGCCAAGTAACTGGTGCTGGAGTAGCCTCCAGCAAAGATGGCAAGGTCGCCAACGGAGGTCGCGGACAGTGCGTAGCGGGGCTGGGAGAGCGAAGCCGTGGTCCATGAGTTGTTCGCAGCATTGTAGATGTCCATCACCGCAGAGTAGTTGCCATTCAAAGATCCTCCCGCAAAGAGGGCCAGGCTTCCCACAGACGTTGCGGCCAAGACTTGACGGGGCTGGGAGAGCGAAGCCGTGGTCCATGAGTTGTTTGTGGCATTGTAGATGTCCACCATGCTAGAGTCGACACTGTTGTAAACACCTCTGCCAAAGATGGCAAGACTGCCCGTAGATGTTGCTGCGAGATAGTAGTGGGCCTGGGAGAGTGAAGCCTGGGTGGGCCTTAATGCCACAACATTTGCTGAAGGGGAGAGAGCAAGGAAAAACCACAGTACAGTCCTTAAGATGAAGGACATGCTGAGTGCTGCTGGCGCCACGCATGAACGGTGGTATATATCCGAATTTTATTATGAAAATGCCCGTCAAGGCGACACCATTCTCTCTTGGCACTTTGGTGTCAAGGAGCATTTATTTTCGGAAATGTTATCTGCACATTGGCCGGAGTTGAAACGTGAACAGCACGGAGCTCTGAACGTGGACTTTCAGTAACACTGTGCCATGGTCTGAGAGTCTGAGAGGCTAACCATGGTTAACTTTGGTTTACCTCCCCCCAACTTACTGGACGGGAAACCACCAGTTTGCATTTTTTCAACTCGAAACAGTTTGCCCACTGGTAATGCATTTAGTTATGAGGGAAGTCCAGGCAGAAAATTAAAAAAAATCGAGCATTGGAGGCACAGTTGATTAATTGCCCTCTAAGGCTACAATTGTGACTCCAGATGGTCACATTTGGCCACAATTCTGTCTTACACCCCCTTTTTGGTGGAAACATGGGTGTTGAGTGAGGTCAAATGATACAAAGAAGTACAAAGGTGGGGAATAGTTGATATAAGTGAAGGTAAACTGTTATTGACAATAATCATTTACAAGAACAGCAACTATAGTCCACATCTTTTGATGTTGTGTGAGTGCAGTCAAAAAATCTCCAGTTATTCAAAGGGGATTCTTACATGCTTAAAAATCCTTAATATTGGCAATTCCATTTTCTATTTTCACACAAAGACTTGCAAAAGTGCATGATTTAAGGTTAGAAATCTATAAGAACATGTTTTAGAGCAAAGTTCAAGAGAAGTTTGGGCAACAAGAAATTGGTTAAAGGATGCTCTTGTAATTTATTTTTTTCTCTTGTTCTGGATGCACATTGGACAAGGATTCAGCTTGGTGCAAAAGTCAGCTATGGTTTCAGCACAAGAAAACAAATAAGTGAGAGGTTTCCAGAAATTCTTGTTCTTGGAGTAACCAATCCACTGAACTGTATACTTGGACACATCATCTTTGGCTACATTATGATGATGTCTCATGATTTCATCTATCCAATAGATTTGCTTGCCTGTCAAAGGGTTAGAGTTAGGGCTGGTGCTGATTGCGCTCCCTTGCTGTTGATGCTACATGGTTGAATTATGATTCATTTGAAAGAGCTCATTCTGTTGTATTTTTGATACAATGATATATTCTGATAATATCAAAAAGTATCGGAGAAAAGTAATAATCTCGGAATTTGCTTAAAAAGGTCAAAATGAAGATAATTAAGTTGGAGAGGTAGAAATGATGGTAGAGGAATGAAAAAAACGGGAAAACATAGTATAAGGATGAAGAATGAATTGTATTCATGAAAGAGCAAGGAGAGATAACATTTTTTTTTGAGTGATATGGCGGACATCACTCGGTGAGGAGACAAGCTCAAACTCGGAAGATATTCAAGGGAAATACCTATTGA